>JAGWCC010001028.1:0-174552 GCA_022651775.1 Drusus annulatus | reverse complement strand
CAAAATAACTTTATGTAAATAATAATATTTTTACAAATAATGTCTTTGAAAATGAACTTTCAAGGCGAAATAAGGAAAAGTTTTCTATCTTTTTTCCTTTGCTCAAACATCTATCGGTGATAGAGTATTATTGAAACTTACGTACCAGTCGCGCTCGTTTCGAAGCCACGAGGTGTGACGTATTCCTCTTATGTGTCTGCATCATATATAGGCGTTTTCTTCTTTTATTTCTAGTATAAGTTTTGCATTTTTTGGCGACACGATTATGAAATTCTTAACTGAATTTATGTCCAGGGTATTTTGAGAAATAATAAGTAAGTATTTCAAAATTGAAAAGGCACTTGAAATTCATTTTTTATATTAACTCTTTGTTTTACTGCACCCTTTACAGAGAAAGCAATTTATTAGCATCGCAGGCTTTCGTTTCACCTCCCATGGCAACAGCAGAGATTTACCTCATAATACCGGCTGGGTGCACGTGCTGGAAAAACCAGTGTAAACTGAATGGGGGTAGGAGGGTATCGAGCTTTGTTAGGTGGGCTGTGCAGGAGGATTGTTGCTGGGTGTATTAGCGTGTACAGTTGATGTAAAACGCAAAAATAAAATACTGCCAGATCAGGCATAAGGTTTGACACCTCTGTCACAATTTAAGACTGTGCACAATTTATTAATAAATCGTGTATTATATTCATTTCATGATTTCAGGGAGAGTTTGTCTATAAAAATCTATGAATACTTTATAAAAATATTAAAAGCTTTTTCAATAATAATTTTATTTATTTGTCAACGCCTTGTTGAACTTTTATATATTAAATCAACATAAAAGTGCATATGTACAGATGAAAATAACAAAATAATATACATTAAAGAAATACAGTAAACATGGTAAAAAGTAAAACGTAGCAAAACAAATAAAATTATAGTACCTACATAGACTTTGCTACATTAGTGACAAACAATTAAAACTTTTAAGTCTTTTTTAAATTTAGGCAATTTTATGGGAAAAATGTCAACATTTGCAGTGAATTCGTTTCCGTATGTGGGCGAGAAATGGGTGCATGCATGTGGTAGTTAGTTTTGAAATTATTGTTGCATAATGTGTTTTGCTGAGTTACTCGCTGAGGTACTATGAATTTGATAAGGTACAGAAGTTCACAACAGTTGAATTCGGAGTGAATTGTAAAACTAAAAAGTTGGGTCAGTTATTTTCCTTCTATTTTCTTGGGTGTGAATTTTGAGTGTATTTATAATTAATTATGTATGATGTATCTAGTTTTTTCTTTTTGATACCCGAGAATAAACCATTCACTTGACTTTTAATTTATTTTCTTTATTGTAAGGGAAAAAAAGTTTTTTTTCACTTAATGATTTCCAGGAGGAAGGGCAGAATAATGTTATTTTATAACTAAATAAATCAATGACATGAATATAAAAAAAATATATAAATAACTCAAACTAAAAATTATAAGTCCCATGACAAAAACAAATCAGAAATTGATTTTCAAATATTCTGTCTTGAGATTCTTTCCCTTCTTCGGGGCTGGTCCCCTTGTTGGCATTCTGATATTTAAAAAAAAACAGTCGTATGACTTCTCATTCTGTGATAATATTACACACAGTGGCGTGTATCGATACACAATACATGAAAATAAATGACGTGCCATGGGTAAAAAAGTCACGTGTGCATTGGGATTACCGCTGGATCGCTGAACCGGCCCTGGTGGAAACTCCGTGGGCGGTTGGTGGTGGGTGTGGGGTGTTTGGTTGATGTGGTTGCAGGTCGGCGCGGGTGGCAGCTTGGTGTGTGTTAGCAGGTGAGGGGTTTCCCCCCTTTATCGATTTGAATATCGTAGGTCACGTTCATCAATGTTTATTGAAATGTTTTTCGAAGGGAACGAATTTCATTAGATTGTTTCGCGTTTTAATTCGTTTAACTTTACCATAAAATGCCGCTAAGCACTTTTTCTTTTTGCGACGTAATTTCTTATCTAATCTTAGCACTGTCTCTTCTTCTAGATGTCTGAAAATTGACTAGATACATTTTAAATACTATTTTTGTAGACTTAACGAACACAACTTAAAAAAAAATAATAGAACATAACGATAACTTTAAAAAAAAACATGATATATCTTTAGAGTTCCCCTGATTGTATCGTCAGTATTGTGTACAGTCCGGAAAATTATATCACCAACCCGTTGGGTTACGTTGTCAGCCGGGTTAATAAAGGGACTGTAGGAAAGGATTTGTTAGTGCGGGTCTTGAAAATGCCTTTTTCATCTATGAATCCCTACTGTATTTCGTACTATGGAATAAATATCATAATTATTGTTGGTATGTAGATGATTATAAATTATAGGGGGCGATCAGAATCGTTTAATAGACATTTCTTATTTTTAAAGAGTTGAGTCTTGACGTAAGAGTTGATAGAGGGAGACCCATCTGGTACTATAGAACAGATATTATAATATTTAGATTTATCTACATATTTTAATAAAAATCACGTTACTGTGTATATCGTTTCGAATCATTGGAATACATTAGTGTGGGTGGCTACACTAGCACGTGAGATATAGCTGCTCGCATTCCCGTGCATTTATTGTGTTTGTGCGTTTGTCGGAGAGACCACCCGCGCGTCAAATTCAGAAAGTTTGTCGGATTGACAACTACTATGCTTTCCGAAATTTACACCGCTATTTTGTATATTTTCAAATTAATGTTAAGATTAAATGCCACTGAAAAGTTCACTGCTTACAACAAAATTAAAAAAAAAAATGAAATGCATTGAACCAACCTCTTGATTAGCCGCTTTTGTAATAATAGAAACAGTTTAAAGTTCTATTCGTAATAACCGTTAAATTCCTTTTATACCACAATGAACACACATTTATTTTATTCTGTCTATGACAGCGGCGCTTTGAAAATCAAAACCGCCTCCATCGCATGCATCAGCCCTCTGTTAATTCCGTTTAAATTAACCCAGCTGTCTCTTTTATCAACTTACTTCTGCTACAGGGTTAACTAAAAATTAGAAAATACTGCATACACTACTAAACTCGACAGTAATTATTTCGATTGGAATAGTTATGCCAACTGACACTGCTTAGATTTCACTCCAGTGAGTTTGCTTCGTACCCCGAGTCAACATACTCGAACCCATTTAGACGTATAATTTATTGTACGTCCTGCTCACGTCATCGTTATACGCCTTTTAAATTTGATTATTTATAGATTTATGAAATAAAATATAAATATGAAGTTCACAATCCATCTTTTAAGTTTGGCGTCACAAGATGAAACTTTTTTTTTATCAACTTGAGTTCCAGATTTTGTAGAAGCTGAGACAGAAACCACACTTTTCAGAAGGAAAAATATCGCTTGAATTTTTAACAGCCGAAAAAGATTTTTAAAACGAAAATTATTCACAACGTGATGCTTACCATAAATGAACCGTAATATGAGCTCGTATAAAATGGTGTATTTAGAGCGGAAAATATCGTAGTTTTATTAAAAGGATTTTTGTGGATACATGGATGTATAAAATTATCTTGTTTTATACAGTAAGGGAGGATCTTAAACGAAGACCTTTGTGAGCTCGCGGTCGAGATCTTTAGCTCTGGGTCAGTCAGCTTTTAGTTACGGGTTCAAAACCCAGCAAATAAAATAGGACCATATAAAATACATTGGTATGTAATGTCAAGTAGTATATAAGTTATTAATATTAAGTAAAACAGTACATGAGTTTTAATTATTTTTTTAAACTTGCTTTGTAAGCTTTGATGTACAAATAACTAAAATAAAACTACAGCTGTTTGTGGATACCATAGTCCCACTGGCTCCGGGCAGTGTTGACTCTTTCACGTAATTCAAATGTTTTTTTTTTAAATACTTACTTTTAACCTAAATCTATTGATTATTCAATGCATTTAGTAAAATGGTGTAGTTAATAGAATCAAACAAAAATAAAATCTTATAACCTCACCTACAAGTATGTTGAGATCATAATAATGAGTGAAATTCCGTTAAATGATATCTGATTTTCTTTATAACGGTGTTGCAATTAGATTATATAAAATTAAACAGTGGGTTGTATAATTGACGGAAGGGGCTAGTTCATAAAGCAAACAACGTACGCCCGTGATGACGGGGTAAGGTGAGGTCTTAATGCGTCATTAAAGCAAAGTAATCGAATTGTGGTAGGGCGGGGCTCAAAATCAACATTTGTTCTACAACGCGGGGTGGGTGGCGTCGAATGCAGATAATGCTCTTTGAATGAAGCGGCTTGAAGACAAATCTTTCTAAATTGATTCCCATTGATACTTTGTCGATTGCGATGTTTTGCCAATAAACCGGGAACCCATAATTACGTCATTGGAAAAGGCTTCTTATTCATGAACCTTCTGGAGATCAGTCTTGGACACGGGACACAGTATACGTCACTGGAAAAGGTTTCATATTCATGAAACTTATAAAGGTCAGCCTTGGATACGGGACATAGTATACGTCATTGGAAAAGGTTTCATATTCATGAACTTTCTGAAGCTCAGCCTTGGATACGGGACATATTTTCGCATTTGTTTAGCTTGGTACTCATTGTTATTTAGCCATTCTGCGTAAGAGTGGAACAAAAACTGGCCTAAAAAGTTGCTTCGAGTTCAGTGGCGTACTAACCGTGGTTTTTTTACAATTTTCTGTAATAATACAGTATAATTCTGCTTGGTAACCGATGGTGCTCCGAAAATGGAATTTTTATTTATTCGGCTATGGTTCGCAACCGAGAAACATAACTGCTGACCTTTTACAAATCGCAAGTGCACACCACTGTTGAATTTGGTAGTCACCTCTGGTCTGTAGCCCCAAACTATTTGAAAACACATTTAAGTGGAAATACTGTTCTTGTTCTACTGGTGTTTCAATGGAAGAAGCTCCGAGTAACTCGCTTCGTTTGTCCCTTCGGCACAGCCGGAATATTTACATTTGCGAGTCCAACATTTGTACACGCTTAGTGTGTAATCTTTGCCTACCAGAAGGCAAACGAGACAATGAAGGTAATGATTCAACTTGTATGTTCGCAATTAATTAAAAAGTTTTAGCAATTAATTAAAATTCTGCTCGGTTAAATAGATTTCGACAGTTGTTAATGCCGTTGGAAAATGAAACAGCATGTTCAAAAGTGTTCCTCAGGACTAAAATAGCTTTACTTGTATGATTTATTGTAAGCTAACTATAAAATAGCAATATCAATTTAAAAAATCATTAAAAAAATCACAGTTACTTTATAACACAGAAAGGTTTATTGTTTACTTGTCAAGTTGCACATTTCATAAACTTGACTTGTTTCAGCTTGACTTAGTTCTATGCCACGCTTTGGCTTTTTAGGTAGTATAGGCGATTTCAAAACACTGTCCGGAACGTACCCCCTCCAAGGCTCCAAGGTACACCGTGAGGTCCACCTCGCATTTTCATGTCATTTTTTTCATGTTTTTTGCGCTTGACATGTGGACATTGTGCTTCTCCATGTTTGAAATCATCGCACTGGCGAAGGATTGTCCGGTGGTAGCGTCGATACCGCGGCTGCGTCTTGGAGTCCTGAAACAACACGTGTCACACATATCAATGCACCTTTCGCAATTAACTGCAATAACTAACCAATATTAGGGTGTTTCGCATTCCATCAAATTTGATTTTTTTTCGGTTTTAATAGGTTTTCTACTTAGAATACGAAGGTAATTGCGTCTTTTGATAGCTCAATGATAAGTATTGTGACAGCAAATAAGTGTCCTGAAGTAGTCAATAAGGGGAAAAAAATACCACAACAGAATTTTTTTTAAATCAGTGAAATTTTTCTTGCTCGTAAAAATTATGTTTTGAGTATATGATATATTAATATGTTCATTTCTGATTATTTTTTTTTTTTGAACTAAAAAATAAAAGTGGTTAAAACAAAGCTATTGTACTATCCACAAATTAATATTTTTTTACAAATAATAAAACATTTCATAAATCGTAATTAAAAGCACTCAGTTATTATTGAAAAAAAAAAAAAAAACAAATCGAGCGTCAACACTCAAAAATGACGATAAACGTCACTATATGTTCATACAAATAATACTACAGATGATTTATTTATAAATTCCGTATGAATAATTATGAAAATGTTTAATGTTTCTAATCAATATTTTTTTAAATCTAAGGTTTTTTAAATTCTATGAAAAACGTATATAAGCCAAAAATTGTGTATTTTGGGTGCTGATCCCTAAACCGTTGACAAGTTTGTGCTTGCCTCCGTTAATACTTGACACTATCGGAAAGTGCGAACCGTTTTATGTTTGAATTTCAATATTAAGATATTTATTGTAATATAGTTGTGAATGATGAATACTTGGAGCAAGTGGATGAGTTCGTGTATTTAGGAAGTATGTTTACAAGAGACGGAAAGGCTGATAAGGATATTGAAAGAAGGGTGAATGCAGGAAACTCCATTAATGGAGGACTGAACGCTGTTGGGGCAAATAAGAAATTGTCCAAAGAAGCGAAGCTAGCAGTCCACAATGGAGTGCTTATACCAACCCTGATGTATGGCAGTGAGGCATGGAACTGGCAGAGGAAGGATGAAAGTAGACTGAATGCTGTGGAAATGAGATCTTTGAGACGGATGTGCGGTAAAACCATGTATGACCGTATTACAAATGTGGATATCCGGAAAGAATGCAAGGCTGATGTGAGCGTAATGGATAGGATTAAGAAAGGGACGCTTAGATGGTTTGGGCATGTAGAGCGAATGAACGAAGAAAGGAGTGTGAAAAGAATATATGATGCGAAAGTGAATGGAAGAAGAAGTCGAGGACGCCCGAGAAAGACATGGCACGATCAAGTAAATCAAATACTTGAATCGGGTCGTGTGAAGAGTCAGAATAACAGAAGAGTATGTATGAGACGATGTATGAATGTAAATGAAGCAAGAAGTGTGTGCCAAGACAGAGTTGTATGGCGGTCCGTCCTCTCTGCCTACCCTTGCGGGGAAACGGCGTGATGGTTAGTTAGTTAGTTAGTTAAATATATGAAAAACTGCTGAATATGAAAGTTCGATTGAACTTTTATTGTCCTAGAGTATTTTTATTTGATAGTTTACTTTCTATACTATCTACGTTTAGAATGGTTTTTTGCACATATTTGCGCCATTAGAAAATATGTGTTTGTGGAGATAGAGCCGGCGCGGGCGGACAGACATTAAGAGGAAGAGTCAATTAAAGCTATTGGTTTTAATAGTTGTATTATATAAGGTAGCAATATAATGTACATAAAATCAAATAATTAAAAAAAAAAGGTTTTTTGATGGATTAATTTAAAAATAATATTATTTAAAACTATATCAGTGGTCTACAAATATTTGGTAAAATTAAATAAACGTGTTATCTGAAAATATAATTGATGCTCTTAACTCTAAGCGAACTTTTTTTTGAAAGTTTCAATATGATTGAGTTTTACTCTATTCGTTTAATATTAAAAAAAAAATCAGTATAAGAATACAAATATATTATGCTTATTTGTGTTGTCAATTCATATTTTCAAAGCAATTACGATTTTATCCACTTATTTTTGTTTGTAATTGCCCTTAAGATTTTTAAAAGCATTTAACGAAACTATAATATACATTGTATAAAAAAATATATAACTAATACCTAAAGTGTATTATATAAACTTATTTCATTATGATAACTCAAATACGAATATTCACAAAGTATTTTTTTTCTGTTAGTCATAAGACTCATTAGTTAGAAGTATGTGTATTATTATTTATTTGATAACTACCTACGAGTCCCAACTGCCCAGTGAGAGTGGGACTCGGGAATAGGGATACCAAATTCCCAAAGTATTCATAATCATAATAATGAGAATGCTGCGAAACTGAAGAAAGTGGGAAGGGGGAAATTGTGAAAATTCCATGGGAGACAGTTGGGAAGTTGGTTTTTCAATTCAGCACGTATTTCCAACAAGACAAAATAAATTATATTTTTAAAATATTTATAAAATACCACAGCTTCACAAAAAACGATTGACGGATTCGGGTTTTGAACCCACGACCTTTAGGTCTGAAACCTTGGAACTTACTGTTTTGCCACGTAAGCGCGTTTATTACGATTCAAAAAACCTTTTAGGGCTTCTCATGTAAATTATATATTATATCATTGGCTGATAAAGAACTTAATTTATGTAAGGCTTAAACGATAATTAACCATTCACATGGCTTACCTCGTTACCATTTTCTGGCATTATATAGTAGAACATACAGTGGCGTAAAGGCCGCCCGGGCGCCTGGACCTCGAAGAGAGTCTAAAACAAGAAATTGAAATAATTACCAGGGGAATTTATTAATTTATCAAGGTTCCATACGAAAATTGTAAAACCCTTCCTGTACGTTAATTAAATTTGACTGAACACGGTGACCACAACCTGTGCCCGCAACCAAGTAAAAAAGCGTGGATCATTGCACGAAGGGTATTTATATTAATATAGTACAAATATATAATTTAGTATACTGCAAAAGATAAATATCCTTTAGTTGGCGCGGCGGCTGTAAAATTACATCATTTAATTTGTTCAGTGGTGTGATTACGTTAGGAATGTATGGTGCATTTTTATTGACTACTAACTGCCACTCCACGCCTTGGCCGAGGTATATTCTAAATCGAATGTAACTGAGAACATAAATGAATAAATAAATCTTTTAATGATTATTAAATTCACAAATATATTTTACCCCGCCCTGGACAGGTATCATATTTATATCGCCGTGGCGTTGTGGTCTTCGCATTTGACTATTAGTAAAAATGTCGCGAGATCGATTCACGCGCCAGGCTGTTGTGGTGTGGTTGATTATCTAGTTTGACGAAAACATACCTCATTCAAATGGTTTTAAAGCCAACACAAGGGAAATTTGTTCATTAATTTGCTTTAAAAAAATCAGATTTCAAAATTGTTGAATAGTTTGTTTTTGGAGATTTCTTATTTCTATTTTTCTATTTGAGTGGAAGTAAATGATGAAGTTTTACTAAGGCCCAGTTGTTTCGTAAAAATTCAAATGTAACATTCTAGTCAAATCGCTTATCAGCATGATTTTTCAAAAATTCGGTTGTTTCACCACTCATCAACGCGGGAATTTGACGAAAGCTTCAGATTTCCTGACCGCCCGAAATCGATCGGTTAACGGCGCTGACGGATCGTCAAATATTTGAAATGGAAATGTCAAAAAAAAAAAATGGCGGACATCTTCAAACTTGAGGGCTAATGTTAATATTATTACAATTTTGACATTTTACTCAATTAAAACCCGACGATTTAAACTTACGAAGTTAACGGTTTTATGAGAAAAATTTTTGAAACCCTTTTTAGAATATACGATTGTTAAAAATAGTTGGTTTCTGTCATTTCAAATCGTATAGAAACATCGACATCCAAGTATACTGGAATCTATTATCAAGAAAGTTTGATCTATTTTATGTGCAAACATAATGTATGTACATACACGTGATTTTTGTTCATGACATAACATAATATTGTTCACCAAAACTTCTCATGTTGTAAAGATAATTAAATATACAGTTTTCTGTCATATATAAGCTATGGGAAACTGAATTTATGAATGATATGAAAACAAATTATCATACACCTGTATTATAAGCAACATATATTATAATCTTTACAACTTTAGCAATACCGTTGTCAGTTCATTTTATAAAAGACAATTATCTAAAATCTATAGTGTCTTTCTAAGCTTTAGTACTTATATTAGGCTACTGCGACAGTTTGCATGCTAGTTCACATGTGTATAGATTACCGAACACATTCAACGTCAAATCACAAATATTTCAGTGGAAAATTAGTCTTACGGTGTAAAAGGTTCTGCACGAGCTGGCTCGCACCATCATCCTTAGCTGATCTCTGCGCGAGGGACAATATTACCTAGATGTAATTGACTAACACAGATGCGTCAGCTAGATTGGTTGAACCCTCCATAGTCTGGCAACTGGTGCTCTCCAACTGACTTACCGTATACATACAAATCTAGTCACCTGCAACTGCTATGATGATAAAAACACATTCCTTTAAAAAAAACTACTATTTTATGAGCTAAAGATAGGTACAGGTAAAATGTATTTATAATGAAAAGCTTTTTGTTTTCAATATTGTCTTTATTTAAATTAGAAGTAAAACATGGCTGCAAATCACATCCAATTAATTTGAGGTGGTGATTTTTATATATAGCTATAACACATACAGACAGATATTGTTAATTATTAACTTTATTTTATTTGAGTATATATTTCAGCAGGACTGGGTAGATGATGGACAATCTGCCATATGACAATAGTTATTTACAATATTGATGTATACAAATAAAATACTAGATTACTAATTTAGATTTAAACTCACAAATATAATACTTTTCTTATGGAGGAAAGCCGTCAATTCATTTCACGTGTATGTTTGATTGGGAATTTTGATGAAAATGTTACATTTGATGATTGGTAAAACAACTGGCCTTACTAAAGTCCACTTGACAACTTTTGCATGGGGATAACTTAAAAATTAATACAATAACATCATTTTTTGTGATAATTATACTGACGTTATTATAAATTCTAACAAGGAAACGCACTAAAATGGTTCACAGTTGGTGGTGAAAAGCTTATAAGTTGTAACGATTGTTACAGCAGATAAACCGTGAGATTCTTCTTACACCGTTTTCCAAAACACAGTATTGCCAATTGCGTTAAATCTGTTTCATTCCTTCCTCCAGTAAGCAGTGTTCGCACTCCTCTCATGGACTTCCTTGCGACCATTCTAGAAGAAGTAATAATATTATATATCCATACAAAATAATCAATTATACATATGTTAATTCACTTAACAAATAATCGGGGCAGCCAAACAACAAAGACACTTGACACCAACTTGAGTAAAATAATATTGTGTTCAGGGTAATCATATTCAATTATGTTAGGGATATTTGTTGGTTTCACGCTTGTAAGCATACAAATTAAACAGATAATGCAAGCTAAATAACAAATGTCAAGTATTTATATGCAACAAACCTCTCTCGCACGAAGTACATAGCTTTTATTTGTTATAGATTTCCAAGCCATTGAATTAATTCCGTGGGGCTCGCGTCAGTTTTTAGGTTATTTCCTTAGTACAGGGTTATCTAAAACACATAATAATTAAACATTAATACGATTGGTTGTTACCATGTGTATATAAACACGTAATTAAGTGAATACGCACAAAAATAAAACTCACTGTCAAACCAGAAATAGCGGTCAATATCTGACATATTCAATATTCCATAGACAACTAGTCAGTGTGGCCAGCGTAAAAATCAATCTTATTCAAATTCTCTGGAATAAATGTCCGTTTATACTGGTCTTATTCAATTGAATTTTCAAATGTAACGAACATCATTTTCTTTCCGAAACAACCCAATTCACGTCACATCTCATTCACTGAAAAGAAGTTCGTCACAATCAAATATTTTGAAGGATCCTTCAAGTTCTGTGAAACAACTGGCCCTTAATTGTAACGCGAAGCCACGAAGTCATTCCCTTTTCAAAATAACGAATCAATGAGATCACAACACTCGAGTTGACCTATTTTTAGTAGAGTTTCATATTGTGCAATTTGAGATTCTAGATAGGATATAGGTACCTACATCACATTGTGATGGAATGCACTTTTTCGGTACGTGGCACCAAATACGTAATATAATTAATATTTTAAGTATCGCGCAAGGGAAATATACTTCTAATTTATTGTAGGCATTTTATTTTTACATGTAAATATGACTATATATTTCGAATTTTATGTTTCAATGCGAGGGCGTGTGAGGACATTTGAGATTTTAGCGCCGACCAGCTTGAGAGGAAAGGCAGGTACCTGCCCAACAAACAAGTTGGCTCTTTCAGTTCCTCTTCCTCTCCAACAACTACAATTTTAGATAAAGCACTATTTTATAGAATATTTAAATGAATTTTTAAAAATATATATAATTAGTACTATTATTAAACATAAACTAAATTTTCTCACATTATCGACTCCCATCTCTATCAGTGGCGGCTCGTGACCTTTTAGTGTGCTAAAGCATTGAGATTGAAAAATACGACGTTATTGATGTTGTTATAGCCGAAAACGTATTTTTTTACAATTTTTTTTTTTTGTATTTTTCAGCTAGTTTTGCAGTTAGTACTTTGGTAATGCAGTTCACTACCAAAACTGAAAAATTCTCAAAAACTCGAAAAAAACATTTTCAGCTATAACAACGTCGTATTTTTCAATATTAACACTCAAGTACACTAAAAAGTCACGAGCCGCCACTGATCTCCATCTGCTCCGAGTGATCTGCCATGATCTTTGTGGTTTTTTAAGTAACTCTCGTCAAAAGGCAGGACCCACTTTATGTGTTAATAATTACAGCTTTTCTATTAGTACAAAAATAATAACACTTTTTAAATAATTGCAAAAGAGAATATATTTATAAAGTTAATCGTCACGTACATAAGTATTTCACTTTTTCAAAATACTAATGAAAGAAAAACAAAAATAAGCTGCCTGCTCTTGACCAGAAACGATTGAGGAGTAAGCACTTCAGATTGAAGTTGTTTAAAACTTCACTGGTGCTAGTAGGTACATACTGAGGTCAAGTAGGCAGCATTTAAACACGAACTAGCTATTAGGTTTATTACTATATTATGTACTTACTTGAAACCTATTATTGGGTTTTTAAACATTTTTTTAGGCTATTTTACCTGTATATTGTTAATTGTGTTTTCTATATCGTTACTGGAAAGGCAAAAGGTCTTAAGCGCCATTTTGGGAGGTTTACACGAGAGCACTTTAAACTTTAACTTTGTGTTTTTTTTTTTACAACTAAATTCAGTCTTCAGTACCTTGTTGGATTTTGAAAAAAAGCTAACAAAGTCCCAAACTTGTGTCGCTTGAGTCAAGTTTTCCCCCAAATGATAAATATATTTTAGATGGCTGAATGCCACAAAAATCATCAGAATCAAACGCGAGTCACAGCATTCGACGCAGAAAAAAATTGACCAAAACTGTATATTTTTTAGGTTTTTACTTTTTATTTAAACAATAATTATTATTAATTTAAATTTTTAAAAAACAGTTTTTAGTTAAAAAGCTCTGCGATGTAATTATTTTTACGTGACAGCTGTTTCGCCTTCTGAGGGCATTATCAAACAGTTTGATAATGCCCTCAGAAGGCGAAACAGCTGTCACGCGTAAAAAAATAATTACATCGCAGAGCTTTTTAACTAAAAACTGTTTTTTAAAAATTTAAATTAATAATAATTATTGTTTAAATAAAAGTAAAAAACCTAAAAATTAAAATGGAGTTCTACAAAATAAACTTTAAAACCATAAATAAAAACTGTATATTTTATTATTTTTTTACCAAAGTATCGCTTAAGCCCGTTTGCTTTTCTAGCGACGATATTTTTTGTGTGTGTGTTTTTTATCGTTTTTTCAATGTATTGGTCTGTTTTTGCATCAAAAAACCATAGGTGAAGCTCCGCGACACTACACTAAATACTTGCCCATTACGTGACAGTTGAAATTTACCGCATGAGAACGAATCGCAATTAGGAGCCTTTGCCGAAAATCTTGATTTTTCAATTGAATTGTTAGATATAAAAGATATCGGTAGGTATTCAAGCTTTTATAAAAAAATATTTTGATTTATCGAAAGACGACAATGTGAAATAAAAACATCTAGGTTAACATAATGTTTTCAAAATTATGGATAAAAAATTATTAGAAAACATTGGGTTATTTTGCAACAACGGGTCAGATTCATTAACTCAGTAGATAGACATACAATTCAAGGTCGTGCAAGCCAAATTCGAATTGCACAGCTCACGGCTGGTACCTTGGAGTAAGAATATAAATGGAGAGAGCGCTAAATATTTTTACCCAACCGATACAAATTTACGATAAATCACTTTCTCCGAGTTTTTACGTCGTAAACCTTGATATAGAAAGAGACAAGCCAAGTTGTCACATAATATCGCATGAAGGTATATAAGCATGTTTTCCGTCTACCGCGTCTCCGGCGACTCCGCCTACTACGTTTTGTTATGCGACATAACTCGGTTTTTGAAGTTATATCCAGTTTACAAATAAACGCTACATTATGTCGACATGTATTATGAATGGATGTACTATGGATAACCCTAGCCACGCCCGAGTCGGAAAAAAATCAACGATCCTGACAATATTGTTTCGCAAAGCTATCTCTCCTGGTATAGTATTATTGCTCTGAGGCTGGTACGGACGAATGCCCCACTCCGATGAAAGCAATGCTTAGTGGCATCTCCCGCCGCGTTTCCGAGCTCGGGGCATACCTGGGAAGTGTCTGGCTTTGGCTTAAGGTTTTAGGTTTGTCTTGAGTTCTTATTTCCGGTTTGCCTTCATTTGCGGAGTTTGTTCCGTCTTTCCAGGAACGTTGCCGTTTACGTTAAAAGCTATTTTTTTTAAAATAGTGCATTGAATACTTACTGTAAGCGCAAGAACGGTACGCTTGAAAATATCTGAAGTGTAGTGGTTCACAACTGTTTGATTAAGGAGTTACTAATTTACCCGTTACACACTATTACTTACCCCTCTTTAAATATTTAGATAACAGGGATATTGTTAAATCATCACGTGCAATTCTATTTCGTATATGCATTATAACAATGTCACGAAATATCTCCAAGATTTGAGGAAGTGGTTCAATGCAGACTGGGTAAAGATAGGCAACTATAAATTCACGTTTGAAATTATTAATACCTTCGGTTTCAATATGCTGACATTCAGTTCATGTTATTATGAAATTGGGTTTGATCCTACATTGGGTTTTACACTCCCAATTGCTGGATGGAGGCCTCCCTAAAGTACGACAAATATCATAAAACAACGATGAGCATTATAAAATGTCTATTAATGTATGGGGAACGGTGGGGGGGGGAGGACGCAGTTGTAAGTTAGCAGTTAGGCGCGCGCCGCACTGAGTGCGGCATCACAAAATTCCACCTTTGTTCATCAAAATGTTTGTCATCTATACGTGGAAAGTGATTATTCCAGAAGGATAAAAATATTCTGTATAGATTTACATATTATATATATATCAATAGTCATAAAATCCAACGTTAGATATAATATTCTATGAAAAGGAAAAAGCACCACATTTGATTCGCATTAAAACTACAATAATGCAACACTATCAAATGTTTTGAAAACTTAATCTTTTTTTAATGCATCCATCTCAGTAGCAGTGTCCCTAGTTGCTTATTTAGGATCTGGGATTTAAAAAAAAATAGCTCTCACCCACGCCTCTGATGCTACTGGCTTGCTGCACTTTCTAACAAGATTTTAACTGACTGGTGAAGGTGAGATGAGTGCAGATAGTGTGCATAGAGCGGAAATATTATGAACGAAGATTACCTAAGTCCCGAGACATTTCGTCCATTGCTTCTCCTCGAAAACACACAGTGCGACCGCTCGCCCGGCGGTAGGTTAAGTTAGATGTCAAAAGATGAAACATTCAAATGTGGTCTACATGACCATCTTAGATCATATGATGCACGCCTTGAATACTTTAACATGGATACACTGAAAACTAGAAGGCAATTAACTGAGTTGATATGTCTACATAAAATAATTCACGGTCATCTCGACACTGCAATATGTCTTAGCGCTATTGAAATTAATGTACCCAATGCTCATTGTTTAAGACGCCATAGTACATTCCACCTGAATACATTCAGAAACAATATTGCCTACTTTAGCCCTCTATCGCAAATGTGCCGACTATATAATCTAATAGAGTGTGCTGATGTAGACATTTTTGTTGATGGTCTGTACGGTTTCAGACGGAATGTCATGTTATTGCTTAAAAGGGTGTTAGAGTAATTCCCTAAGTATATTTTGTATGTATGTAGTAGTAATAAGTACAAAAACAACAATTTTTTTAAAATTTAATGTATCTTGTCTATTTGTATTGTATTTATCAATGATTGTACACTAACTGGTTTTTTTATAACTGGATTTTTTCACGAAAGTGATAACATCTGTTAAAACCCAGTATAAATAAATAAATAAATAAATAAATAAAATGATGCTTGACATAGATAAACTGTAATGTGAAAGCAAAGATTAGAGATGTTCGATATTCCTCTCCCGGTTAAAGGGAACCGGTTCCAAGCCGGTCACTGGAACCGTCGATATTATTTCTCTGAGGAACCGGTTCCTTTTTTTGGCAAATAAAACTCAATATCATTTATCTGAGAAACCGTTTTTTTTTGTTGATTTGCTAGTACTTTTTAGAAAAGGATTTTTTATCGATTTGCTAGTACTTTTTTAGGGAGGAACTTTTATCGATTTGCTAGTACAGTGAAACCTCTATCTATCGTTTTTAAAAGGACCTATTGAAATAAACGATGAATGCGGGATTAAGAGGACAAAACACAAGGAGATACGATCCAGTAAAGATACCATCCTCCCAATCTGCATAACCATTGGTAGATTAAAATTATAAGAAGAAAATAAGTTTTAGATGTCAATAAATGTATTTATTTAAAAAAAATACAAAGCTAAACAGAACCAATTCAAATAAAAAGATTATTGCATTGTAAATACATAATCTTTCATCGACATTTGTTTTTTTACTGTTTTATTTCCGCAAGTCAACAGTATATTTTCGGCTTTGCAAATGATATTCTTTTCGGCATCAGTTATTGAGTGTGCGTAGTAGAAAGTTTTCAATCTTTCAAAGAGTGTGCATGCTTCTGAAAATGAAGGTACAGGCAGCGGTTCCTCTTCATCAATATCGACCTCTTTTGTTGTCTCCGTCAATCTTGCGTCACACAAGCTTTCGATAGTTTCTATTCTACACGTTGGAATATTGTCGTCGAATGTAACGAAATTTTTAAAATTTGTCTGAGTATCTAATCTAAGCCAATCATCTTCAGAAACCTCAACGTGTTCTAGTTTTAACGTGGATGCCACGATTCCTAAACGCTTGGCTATATCGACGCGCTTTTAAGCGGGGTTTTTTTCCACCTCTTCGATAATTTTCAATCTTTCTTGAAGAGTACTTACTTTTTTCATCGAACGGCTCATTTCGAAGATAGTTTAAAAGCTCAAAAAGGATAACTGCACACACTCCACTAAGTTCGGGTATCTAGCGACAACTGACGACAACTAGCGACTGATGGCGAACGATGAATGGGGTAAAATGGTGGACATAGAAACGATCGATGCGATCTATTTTTGTATGAAATGAATTCGGACTAGAAGAAATAAACGATACATCCGGGAAAACGATTATTCGTGGAACGATAGATAGAGGTTTCACTGTACTTTGAATTTCAAATCTCTACCGACTAGTGTTTTTTTTTCCGGAGAGGATTTTTGTTGATTTGCTAGTACTTTTTGATTTGAATATAAAAATCTCCTTCGTGGAACTTTTCTGGCACCAGGAACCGGTTCCAAAAAGAACTGGATAAATAACCGGTTCCTCGCCAGTCACCGGTAGCTGGAACCGCAGGTACACCTGATTCTGATATCGACCATATCTTGCAAAGATAGATCGCAGTGTTATTAAAAAACATTTTTAGGATACATTATACAACGTTGTAACGTTTCTCGTTTTATACAGTAAGGGAGAATATTAAACAAATACCTCCACGGCTGAGAAATTAAGATCATTGCTCCGGATCCAGAGGTCATGGGTTCAAAGCCCAGCACGATCAAATAAATTAAATTAATTTTGATTATTGTTTTCCAAACATAATTTTTTAAATATAGACATACACCTTAGGTATAGTTGCGGCACCGTCCTGGTTGTAGATACTCTCAGCATCGCTCTGGCAAAGACAACTATTGAGAAACGAAATTTTACTTAAAATGGCTAAAGCCATGTTTAGTGAACATGTATAAAAAGCCAGGTACTTGCCAACATTCTTGTCCACATACCCATTCACTTCCAACTTGCTTCACCCTCGCTGATTGGGGATATCATAGTCCCATTGGCCCCGGGGAATTCTGAATGACATTAATGTGAAAACAATAAAAAAAATCCCTTCTAATTGAAACATGTTGATTATTTAATGTATTTAGTAGAATGGTATAGTTAATAAAAATCATGTATTCTGAGGTCATAATAATAAGTGAAAATCCGTAAAATGATATCTGATTTTCTTTTTACCAGTTTTACTGTTTGATTATATCAAATGAAATAGTGGGTTGTAAAATTGAAGAAAAGGGCTAGTTCACAAACAAAGCAAGTGGATGGAATAACGTATTATAGATCTCTCTTAAGAGGGGGAGAGGCTGCCGATATTATCAAGATTTACTAAAATAGTTATAAATTTGGTCGTATGTGTCATCCTCATCGCATTTCGTAAACAATTCCGGCAAAAGTTTATTGTAGATTGTTACTTAAAATAGATTGGTTCCCGGCATCTGCTCGTAGACCTGAACTTGCAAATGAACATTCCCGAACAACCGACTTCGACCAACTTCGTGTTTTACTAGATTTTGATTTTTCCCTATAATTTGAGGGAACTTCCCTCGATATTCTTTATTTTGTCGAAAATATTTTTTTTTTTTTCAAATATTACATTTACTGCTATATAACAGGTGGATATAAATAAATAGGTGGATATAACACTAAAATCTATGTTAATGTTTAATAAAAAAATATATATATCTCAATAAAGTTACATGAAAATCAGCTACTTTCAATATGAATGAACATTTGATACAGGGTGAATTATTTCACGTATACTAACGAAAAAACAAACATATTGGAATAATTCGATTTTTCCCTAGGTACGGTATTTTTTCTCCCAGTAAGTAATACTACGACACGGGCGCATGCGTGTAACCGCCGTTGGCGTTTGGAAGAAAATTTGTAGGTAGGGCTGGCACAAAACGTTAACGAAAACGTCTATGGAAGTTTTTTTGTAGAAAACAACAGTGTTATATTATATTATACTAGCAGATAAAAACCCGCTCCTGCGGGTTTTTTCCACCAGGCCCTGCGGGCGGCTTTTGGTTGGGCTACGCCCAATTCAAGTGTTGGCGACCATTTATAAGGTTTAGCCCTATTGTAAGACAATAACAACTACAACAGTAACTACTGCCAATGCACGGTATAGCATGCTTACTTCAAATATTTGAGCATATTTAAAAAAAATCTTGTAATTAATATTCTAAATGCATTATTTTGAACACCGCAGACAGTGAGAAGAACACCCTTCACTCCAACATAAATCTCGTTCATCTGTGACAACGCAAAGAATAAATTGTATTTTATTAGTAATTAATGAAAGAGAAAATGCTTTCTCTCTCTCCCATAGAATTTAATAATTCAACAGGAAAACGAAGTTGCTCATTATCATCTAAATCTCCTTGTTCATTAATTATGATATCAACGGAATGAAAAGTGTTCATTGGTCCTTCTAATCGTTAAAGTACATCCTAATTAATTGCACGAACATACAATATGGTTCGGTGAGTCATTCAAAAAACATCAGCATCTGTATGCCTGTCGCCGTATATACATTGAATCATATTGACATTGGAAAAAAGCTCAGATGATTCTGATGTTCCTTCTACAGGAGGAACTTTACCATCTTCTAAGGCCAAAAGCAATTAATTGTCATCGTGGGGCACGTCGACACACCGGAAGTATGTGTCGAAAGTCCCCGCCAAACGCGACAACTTTATTACCAAAGACTAAATCATTTCCAATTATATCGCGTACAGTACGATTACTTCTAAAGCAACCCCTGGAGCCATCGGTGCTTCATCCCATTTGATAATATCTGCTTCCGTTATGATTTTGGGATTCTTTGATGTCACCTTATATGTTGTATTATCCTGTAAATTGAGGGGTAAATTAAAATCGGTATGACATATTACGCACCCGGTAGCAAAAAAGCTGCAATACCTGTCCAAGCGACTGATTAAACTTTTTTACCTTTACCTCTTAGGGTGTGAATCAATGTTTCGTAAAGGAACGTTTGACCTGTTCTCCCGAGACCATCGATAAAGAAACATTTATTGTCATCATTTTCACCCGAAAAAAACTTATTCAAAATAGAATCGTAAGCTTGACGTTTTTCGTCGTTCAGTTTTGCAGCCATCAGTTCACCTAAAGTGTTCTCGGACATTACAGTAAAATCAGTTACTCGTCCGAAACTGCAACTTTCACAGGGTTCAGGTAAGCCCTGCATTCCGCAAGATGAATTCTCCTTCATAAGCATACCCTGTATGTTTAAAAGACAAAAAAATAATAGCTATTTCTTTAACATCATGATAGAAAAAATCTTCCTCCATGCATTTTTTTAAATCGTTCCACAACTGTAACGGATTCGAAGGGATACATTGTATTAATATTAAAACAAATGGATGTCGGAGAAGTTTAGGCATCAAATACGACATTCTCCTATGTCGTCAATTAGCTTCATTTAACTCGCCGCATCAGTTCGCAACGATTCAAAGAATGTAGATCCTTGATGTCTTAAATGATAAAGTTCTATATTTCTTGGAGAAATCGAAGGTAATCGTCCAATAACTTTGTTGCCTCCCCGCTGTCGTCTTGTCCACTTTTTGTCATCTGAAAACACAAACTTATTTGGTACGTCTTGATATAGAAAAGAGCGTCCCTCTACATGTTGGTTATTCAATTGGAACCACGCTGTTAAAGAGGTGTTTCTTGTAGATGCTTCCCTGAGAGCTTCTTCTTCCCATCCTTCTACAAAGTAAACAGACTGACTATCGGGTAAATGTAGAGCTAAAAGTAAAATTGAGTGAGATTGATCATGTAAAGGATTTTCCAGAATTCTCCATGCAGCTTCTAGGGTGCTTAGATATCGACAATTGATATATTGCTTAATTTCATCATATTGGATAACCACATTCTCTTCTAAGTTTTCAGCTTTTTCCATCCTAGCACAATCTATATGTATATTTCGTATATGGGTATAGGGTCTCGGAATTTAAGATTATTCTTTAGAATCAAACAAATTTTAAATCTAACCTCGAATGTCATTACTGTTTAAAAAACATATTAAAAATATGTCGTTATTATACTAAAGGGTATGTAGTAAGGTAATAAACTGATTTAAAACAGCAACAAACACAACCCGCAAACAATGTAGTGATACAAATAATAGTACACTGTCCTTTAAAACGTTTGTTTTCCACCTGCTTTCGTTTTTAACCTATTTATTGGGAAGAACCAGTAAACTGTCAGATCTGACGTATGGACGCCATTGCGTTTTAAGGTTGAGTAGAGATAAAGAAAGAATCTTCTTTCAAACAGCGTTTGAAGATGCAGCGTTAGTTACTGGTTTAGTTGCGACACTCACCAAAAGGAACATATAGTGAGTATTTCGTCTAAGATCGTAAACGGAAGAAAATTTCCAACTTTTTTATGCATGAACTATATTTTATCTATATTCTATGTCGCATTGGTCTATTCGATCTTGACGGAGTGTAGATATAAAGGAGGCTAGAATCTGTTTTAGTAACGACACTCAACAAAAGAAACATAGTGAGTATATCGTATCGCAGACGTAATCGGAAGAAAATTTCAAACTTTTGTATGCGTCAGCAATATTTTATCGGACGTGGCAGAAGATTTTTTAGCGTAATAATATTATCAGATAATTTTATGAAAAAACTTAACTTATTGCTTACAATTAACAAAATTACTGTATTTAATATTCTTTCAAATTCGATATGGCAACGATGATTACACAAATAATACAAAAATATTGTCTTCATTTTCTTTGAATGCCGCCAAAATCTAATAAATATTTATCGTTATTTAGACATTTTTAAAATTTTTAAAATATTTCGTGGTATAGATCAAAAGATGTTCCATTACAAAATATTTTTTTATGTTTTTTTAATATTTGAATTTGACCACAGAAAAAGAACATTTGGAGGTCGATTGACAATTAATGAAAACAGCTCATTTATAAAGAGTTAAAAAGTAAGAAAATTTTTTAAATACTTGCTGGTATAAAACATACATATATCTAATGTATGTTTTAGTAAAACTTTTTTTGAGGTACTTTTGTGGATACAAGCGACTTTTAAAATGCTCGAAAAACATTTAAAAAAATAGTGATGTGTCGGACGCGAATGCCCCGACAGCGGCGTTAATATAGGAATTAAGTTAGATCTAAGATTTCTCCATACAAATTGTAAATTCTATAATTTTATGTATGTTTCTCTCGGCTCGCTCGGCCTCAAATGAGACAAGAGGTCGGCCTTGAGGCTAAATCCCCTAGACCCAGGCAGCGAATAACGCAAGCGCGAGCGGTCTAGAGCGGACACTCACGACCGAGCTTTGCAAGTCTCAGCGCGGACCGAGGCGAGAGAAATCAATCTATCTGACCTTATAACGGGAGCCAGGTCAATCACACGACCCAATAAATTATACCGTCGTAAAGGTCTGACTCCCAGCCACAAAAACAATGTTAATTTAAGTATGTAATTATTAGGCCAAGTTAGTAATTAAGATTTTTAGCCCAAAAAACGGGCACCCTTTTTGTATTTGTATTTTAAAATGTTTATTCTTACCTTAATAAAAATGATGGAAGAGTGTGGAGAAGTTGAGGTTAAAGGTGATGCTTAGGAGAAGGGGATAGATTAATTAAATCTATCCCACAAAATTGCCAGCGACCCGGAAAGAAAGTGAGAAAGGGGGAAATAAAATTTCACAAATCTCTCCCAAATCCGTGGTCGTATGCTCTGGAGCGCAATATAAATTGCGCAAAAACCAGAGGAAGGCAGATCACCAGCATCCTCCGCCAGCATCATCTACCTTGACTTCTCTCCGCTTGACATCGCCTACAACTTGACTCCTGCCTTTTTCTTCTGACCATCGCTTGCCCCCTGACCGCCTGACTACAACATTCTCCGGACCACACCGCAGCATCTTCACTTGAGAGCAGAACCAGCCCCTACAAGTCAACCCTAGTCGACTCCCTTACAACGAGACGACCCCTTTGAGCACTTCGCAGATCGGGACCGCCCCCCCTATTACAGTTTACTTGTGTACCTGATCACGTCGGGTACAAGTGACCTAACCAGTTTAGCACATGTGCAACTTACCCATGTCACTAAATATTCTCACCAATCTCCTATTGTATCCTAATTGTATCCCTTTATGTATTTTTGTCCAATAAATTATACCCCAATATCGCTTTACGAAATTCCTTTTTACAGGTATTATTCCATTGACCACATGTTTTGACTCTGAGACTTTTAGTTTGACCATGCAGGTATAAAACCAGAGCTATTCTGTAAAAATAACCACTATTATTTTACTATTCATTTCATCCTGATGATGACGTAAAATCCATCAACAAATTGGTACTTCATATTTGTCTGGCTAAAGTACCAGGCTGACGGCCGGCAGACGATTTCTGTTGCTCTACTAATCAACTCTTCTCTTTTTACAAAACATTTTCGTTCATTTTAGTCACAAACTTTGATCACAATTTTCCATAAGGGAATCTTCCTGGTTGCGTTTTATTTTTATATTTTATAGTGAATACTGCACAGGAGTTCCAACGGCTCCCAACCATCTAGAGCCAGTGAGACTATCGCATCCCCAATTGGGATATGTTGTAAAGATGAAGGTAGTGGGGAGGGAAAGAAGATGGGGAAGAAGAAGGTTGGGAAATACCTGGATATTCAGATCTGGTCATCAAACACGGCTAAAGCCATTTCAAGCAACGTTTCGATTCTGAATGGTGATATTTCGCCAGGGCGATACTAAGAGTATCTACCTCTCTGAAACATGCCGCAAATATACTTTGTTTTATGTATTTTATATGAATTAAATGGGTTCTGACACATATTAATCAAATAAAAGTTATTTTCGCACGCCGGGTTTGAACCTTCGACCTTTAAACACTACTGGCTTACTAGTTTTTTAAGGCTTACCAAAGAGCGAATGAACGAAAAAAGGAGTGTGAAAAGAATGTATGACGCGAAAGTGAATAGAGGAGAAGAATTCGGGGACGTTTAAGGGAGACATGGCACGATCAAGTGAACCAAATACTTGAGTCGAGCCATGTGAAGAGTTAGAATAATAGAAGAGTGTGTGTGAATGTGAATGAAGCAAGGAGTGTGTGTCAAAACAGAGTTGTATGGCAGTCCGTGTTCTCTGCCTACCTCTGCGGGGAAACGGCGTGATGGTTAGTTAGTAAGTCAGTCAGTCAGTCAGTCAGAATCCAAGGGTCGCGAGTTCGAACCCGGCGTGCGCCTATAACTTTTAATCAATTAATATGTGTTCTAACAAATTAAATTCATAAATAATAATGTAAATTATATTTGCGGCACTATTTGTAAAAAGAATTAGCTATACCTCGAGTATTTATATTTACTCCAAGGGATTAAGTCATAGATCATAAAATAGAAAAGGGGTTGACCTTGAGCGTGGTATGGCCAACGACAAATTAATATTATTATTTCTATTGTGGCGCTTAGTACATATACTCTAAGGTACATATCATCCAAAACACAGACTTGGCAGCGTTTTTTAAACCGTGAGATATATTTTTAAAATGTAAAAAATTGCAAACAATTACAGTACATGGTATTTTATATTTTCCAATGAAACTTACAATAATTTTAATAAACTTATAACGAACATATTTTTATCGTAACAACGGATAACTTCACAAAACTTAACAACCCTTGTAAATGTTATTTTGAAAAATAATATTACGCCGACAAATTAGAATTTTTTTTCAATTTAAAGTAAATCAAATTTAATAAGACTGTTATTAAAACATCAAAGTCATTGTAAAACTGTTTTTAATGCCAAAACTATTTTCAAACTGATCCGGCTTTGAACGTGAAAATTACCATTTTATACTGTGTCCGACAGGTACTTGGACAAAACTTACTTTATGACAATTAAACTCTGTGGCAAAAATCTTCCAACAGTACATTCCAATATTATTATTCATAACTCTCGTACAAATTTTCCTGTAAATCGAAAATCATCTATTTTCTCTACGCAGACAAAAAAGTCATATTAAATATTTAGGTATTACAACAGACCAACATATTAAGTGGACTGAACATTTTACAAAAACTATATTACATATTCCTCAAATTAAGAAACATCTTACAAAAACCTGTTCTATTGGGCATTAGCCCAATCAATAATAGGCTAGGGAAGTGAGTTTTAAACTAACCTAACCCCACTCGAAATAGTGTAAAGAATACTTATTAAAATAATTTAATAAAAACTCATTATATTACTCAACTGACGATTTATTTACAGATTTCAAAGTTAGGAATTAAAATATTTGAAAAAAATCATTGCCAAAAATTCACTGAGACAAATGCAAATTAGTTTCATTGAGCACTAGACCACGAACGTTAGAACAAATAATGACCACAAAACTCAAAACAAACTTCCTAAACACATAATATATGTAAATAACTACAAATTAAAAAAAAAACTAAAAATACACTTTACACCAAAATGATTACAAATGTTTTTAATGATTTTAATCATTGAAATGTAAGTTTAAGTAACACACAATAGTACACCCTCTCTAAGCACGAGAATTTTCTCACAATATAGAGTATATAGAGTGGTATCAATCCAAGGCAGTGTAGTCAGTTTTTGATGATTTTTACCCGACTTGGCGGACCTGGGCGGCTAAGACCAAGGCTAGGGTATTTATACATCCATTCATATCACATATCGACATAATGTTTTTGTTTATTCGTGTTACCACTTTTTCACAGTATTGTTTTCAACAAAAATATAGCATATAACCTAAAAAACCGTTTAGCTGTGTCAAGTTTAGTGGCATAATAAAAAATGTGGGCGGAGTCCCGCGGTGACCCAGGAGCCCAAGATCATTGTGACAGTACGTAGAACCGGAGTATAATATTTGCTGTCTTTTTCTCTCTCATGGCCTACGAAACAGCTCGAAACAGCTGTCAAAAAAAAAACTCAAATACTTGTAGACTTAAATAATAACATCATTAAATTTGATTTAATTTAAATTGAAAAATAAATCAATGGAGTTCTGCGAATTAAACGTATTTAAATTATAAATTAAGGGCATCCTTTATCAAAGTAAGGTTTCTTGCTTCTTCTCTGAGGCCCGTAGAAGAAAATAAAATGTTGTGAGGTCTGGTCCTCGTGTTGGTGCGAGGAATAAAACTCAAAATAAAACCTAATTTGGATATCTAAGTCAAATTGTTGTTTTCTCCAAAATTTTCTGTATTTTCCTTTTGGTTAGAATCATTAGAATTTGTATTTTCAACATTCGACTCTGCTTTTATATTGTCATCTACTTCAGAATGACTGAAATTACAAAACTCAAAGTCCAAATCGCTATCACAATCTTACTGATCGCTATTAGAATTGTCATCTTCTAACAACTTTTGTATTTATTTATCTTTTAATTGTGTAACCACTGTCAGATGATGACGATACATGTTATTTGTCATAAAAAATATTAATGTACTTTAATTTATTTATTTAATAATAAATATATTTAGTTAAAAACGGTGAAGATATATGACGTGGAAGTTAACGGTAAAATAAGTTGGGGACGCCTAAAAAAGACATGGCACGATCAGGTGAATCAATACATGAGTCGGGTCATGTCAAGAGTTAGAATAACAAAATAGTGGGTATTTATGAGACGACAGCGCCTTGAGGTGATTTTTCACAAAACGGCGCTATACAAATTATCCAAATATTATTGATACGGTATGAATATCAATCATGAGGTATGTGCCAAGATTAAAAGTTGTGTATAGTATATATCCTCTGCCCACCCGTGTGACATTTAACTACTTAGTTAGTTAAATAATTATTTTGATGTGTAAAAATATTTACATCGCAGATTTTTAAAATTTAAAAACCCGTTTTTTTATCACTAAATTAAATGGAGTTATTTCAATTAAACATAAAAATAATGAACAGAAATATACTTTATTTGAACTGTTTTTTTATTTAAAAAAAAAATTGCCCCTAAATTTCCTTTTTATACAAAAAGTTTTAAAACCACCGGAGAATTGCACTCGGCATTCCTAAAAGGAGCAACGCAGGAACGAACTTGATTTATACAAACGTATCACGAACGTTTTATGGATTTCGTATGAAATTATTTTTTAACCTGAACCTACGGGATACGGCTTGTTGCGTTCGGGCTAAAAAGGAACACGTGTAGACCCTTGAAGTAACAATATATGGAGGGATAGCTAATTTTTTTTACCCAACCCATCCGAAATTTTAATAAATCACTTTTTCCGAGTTTTTACATCATACACCATGAGAGAGAAAGAGAAAACAAATTTCTTGGAAAGCTTCTATATACTGTCGCAATGATCTTAAGCTGGCTATCTTCGCTGGTTAATCTTAGCAGGGACTCCGCCCACATTTTTTATTTTGCCACTAAACTTGACACAACTAAACGGTTTTTTAGGTTAGATGCTATATTTTTGTTGATAAAAATACTGTGAAAAAGTGGCTATACGAATACACAAAAACATTATGTCGATTTGTGATATGAATGGATGTATAAATACCGTAGCCTTAGTCTCAGCCACGCCCATTTGCGCCGAGTCATGTTAAAATCATCAAAAACAAGTCCAACACTGACTTCACTGCCCTTGGCTTGGGCTACCTCTAGTATACTCTAAATGTAGACCTTCCGCAAACTGCGGATGGAACACGGACTTGTTAAGATAGGAGAAACTTTGCTTTCTGAAGCTTTCATGCGGAACAACATCGTCGCGGAGCGGAACCGGACGTTGGTGTGAATAGGCCTTTATTGTTAACTGTATTACTGTGTTGTATCAATGTGTTACTTGTTATTTTCTCTTGTTGGCATGGGCATTCGGAGATTCTTCAGTATTTCCCAAAGTGGGTAGCTCACATCACCGACAGAGAAATTATTTTTTGGTAATCAATTTAATCTTGATAAGATATCATATTTTATAAACTAAAAAATAACGCTTATATTTTTTAATGTATTTTTTCACATTTATAAATAATGTGATAATTTATCTCTAATGTTTGCCTACCAGAAAGCAAACGAGACGATAAAGGTTATGATTCAATTTGTATGTTGGCAATCAATTTATAAGCTGGATATAAAAAAATCACATTCTGCCCGGTTAAAGAGATTTCGAAAGTTGCCAATGCCGTTGGAGAATGAAACAGATTTCATGCATGTTAAAAAGTGTACGTCTTAGGACTAAAATCGCTTTACCTGTGCGATTTAATGTAAGCCAACTAAAAAAATACCCATGTAAAAAATAAAAATAAAATACACTTTGTAACATAGAAAGGTTTATTGTTCACTTGCCAAGTTGCACAATTCGCAAACTTGACTTGTCTTAGCTTGGCTTGGTTCTGTTACACGGTTTGACTTTTTCGGTGGTATAGGGGATTCCAAAACACTATCCGGAACGTACCCCCTCCAAGTCGAACCGTGTGGTCCACCTCGCATTTTCATGTAATTTTTTTTCATATTTTTTGCGCTTGACATGTGGACATTGTGCTTCTCCATGTTTGAAATCATCGCACTGGCGAAGGATTGTCCGGTGGTAGCGTCGATACCGCGGCTGCGTCTTGGAGTCCTGAAACAACACGTGTCACACATATCAACGCGCCTTTCGCAAAGAACTGCAATAAGTAAGTTATCTTAGGATGTTTCGGATTGATTCAAATTTGATGCCAATCAGTACAATTCAATTTTTGACGTTTGTATATTCCTCGCTAAATACCGATTCTTATTCGTTTCAGCTTTTGATCGAACTGTGCTTGGTACTGACACGCATTATTTTTATGGGGGTTGATTAAATGATTTATTTTTGTTTCAATGTTATCTTAAAAACATATTTTTAAAAACAGGTGTTTTTATGAAAACTTTTTTTTCTGAGTAAATCATTTGTTAGAGGTTTATGTGAGGTACTTACTGGTTATCGCCGAGAACAATCCTAAAGTAAATAGCATCACTGGCACGGGCTACGTCATTGGTTATGATTGGCACCAGGACTGGATTTTGTGGGTTTCCTTCCAACTGAAAATACAGTAATAACGATATAAAACCAAAAAAAAACTTTTATTTTCGTTGATGAATTTACAATTAGTCAAAACAACAGTAATATGTAATGAACAGGATCTGAAGCAGCAAAACTTCATTATTTAGCTCTTCTGATTTTTTAACAGTAATCTGTAATAAACATATTTGAAGCAGCGAAATTTCATAACTGCTCACATTCAGGGCCAGTTGTTTGACATTTGAATGGACCCCGTCAACCTATTTGTCCTTGTTGTCAATTTTCGGGTTCTAAGCGATTTATCAAATTTAATGATAGGTTGTTAGATCAGTCATTGATTAAGCCGTCAAGCATAACGTTCATCAAAAGTTAACCAAACGCTAACAGGCCCAACATCGGCGGTTGGCAGGAACCATTCAAATATCGAATCAGTTTTTGCTTAAATCGGTATAGATCACACTTCTGGGGATAATCTGCTCAGTGATTTTTATATAAATTCATTTTTCCTTGCATTACTTAATTTGGATTATTATAGCAGTATTGCATTACAAAAATTCAAGATAAAAAATGCGTAGTGCACGTATGAACGTTGTTTGTATATTGATTTAGGAGCGTGGTATTGATTATGCATACATTTGTACGTTAGCCAGGGACGACGATATACCGCGCGCAAAATGATCTCAAGTGAGAAAGGGTGGACGCGATGGGTTCCGAAATTCAACTAAGCATGTATCTATCCTTCGGTTTATATGGTTTGTTCTTTCTTTTAATGAATTTTCATGAGTGACTGTATCAAAGATTTTTATTTTATTTTGATCTAAATAAATGATTCAATATTAACGATTTTTTAACAAATATGAAACAGAAGAAAACACCGAAAAAAAGTAGGTTGCGACCGAGACTTGAACTTGGAATCTTTACTCTATTCGAAAGTAACGTCTCTGCCAATTGAGCTGAGCTTTTTAAGAAACTATATAAAAACATATTTCTTTAAAAATAAATCCCTTTTTGTCGATGTAGGCAGCCATATTTGTATTGGTATGCAAATCATATTTACTTCCGGGTTACTCCTGGATAGAGTAGTTATTTTGTTGAAAATTATAGATGTTTTGTTAATAATCAATACAATTTTTCATTGCGGTTTTACGTCCATATTTGTCGTTCTCATTATCTTTGCTGCTTTGCTCCTGGAAATCTACCCGCGAACCTTGATTGATCAAGGTTCCAGAGTACAACAAATTGTAAAACATCACTGCTTCATTCATTCATGCGAAGCTGTTTTACCTTAATTCGGAAATTCGTAACGGTAGGTCCCGCCAAATGCCTGATATTAAGTAGTAATTGGAAGTATTTGGAAAACCTACCAACGTTTACAATTTCAGATGCAGATTATTATAACAATAAGCCGAAATAACCTTTAAAACATCATGGCATTCATTTTGAAGAAAGTCTACGAAGCTTGTGTACCCGAACAACTTGATCGGGAGCTCCCAGCCCACAAGGTCATAATAGTCTCGCAGCAAGTCCTCCAATTTCATCTGCAGAGGGGTGGAGCATAATAGGAAAAGCAGCACTTTCTTCAACTCATTAATTTCTGCATATAATCCGCTGTTCAATAGGATGTTCACTTGGATGTGCACTTGGTAGTCAATTTGGTTATCCACTTTGTTGTCTTCTTGGTTGTTCACGCGGTTATCTACTTGGTTTTCCACTAAGTTGTTCACTTGGTTATTCAATTGGTTGTCCACTTGGTTGTCCACTTGGTTGTCCACTTGTTTGTCCACTTGGTTGTCCACTTGGTTGTCCACTTGGTTGTTCACTTGGTTGACCACTTGGTTGTCCATTTGGTTTTCCTGGAGGAGAACAAAAAAAAATATTATGGTTTGTCTCTGAATCACTATCCAAACCTTTCAATCGACCTTTAAAATGTATATTTATTAAAAACTAAACTCGAGTCCCAACTGCCCAGCGCGAGTCCCAACTCTGGAATGGGATACCAAATTCCCAATTAAAATCATAATCATAATAAGGAGAATGCTGCGAAGCTGAAGCAAGTGGGAAAGGGAAAATTGAGCAAATTACATGGGAGATGGGTAGGGAGTTGGCTTTTCAGATCTGGTTACTGAATATATTATAGCTTAAGCCATCTTTAGCTTGATTTAGAGTAGTGGTCTCACACCAGAACGATGCTGAGAGTTTTTTTTTCTCTGGAACAAAGAGCAAATATACACACTAGTTTCAACTCAACACGTGTCTGGTTGTCACAGGACAAAATAAATTATATTTTAAAATAATTATCAAATAGCTCAGCTTAACAAGAAACTAATAATGTAAACTTTGGTTTTACAGTTCTGGGTTTTGAGCCCACGACCTTCTGGTCCGAAGCCTTGGAGCTCACTATTCTGTCACGTACGCGCGTTATCATGATTAAAAAAACCTTCTGGGCATGTAGGCACCTTCTTCGCGTAAAGAAATAGATCGGCTGATAAAGTACTTTCTTCATGTAGAGCATCTTTTAACAATGATTTAGCATTAACATTTCATACCTCGCTAACATTTTCTGGTATTAAATAATAGAATATCCAGTGGCGTAATGGCCGCTCAGGCACCTGTTCCTCGAAATGACTCTAAAACAAGATATTCAAATAATTATCAAGGGAAATTATTTATTTATCAAGGTTACATACGAAATAATAATAAATAAAGCCCTAATTGTAATTTGGTCAAATTCTACTAAATACAGTGCTTACAACCTGTGTCCGTAACGAAAACAAAGTCAAAATGCTCAAATCATTGTACTACAGGGGACGACTATATTATTCTGTTAAAGATTAATAATCTTCAATCAGTGCGGCGGCTGTAATTTTTCCTTATCTAATATGTTCAGTAATGTTGTTGCGTTAGCAATGAATGATGTATTTTATTGACTACTGACTGCCATTCCACGCCTTGACCGGGGCTTGTTCTAAATCGAATGCCTACCGCCACCGAAGGGATGCACTGATAGAAGTTTCTTGTGGGCGTGTCGTGTGCCCGAAGTAAGCACTTCTGGTGAAATTGATCATATCAAATGTAGAAATTCGTTATTTAACAGATTTTCAATTTCGTTCGTAAAGCTCTTTTGTATAATTTGTAATTTTTTAAAGTGCCCTGAAGAAAATATATCTATAAAAATAAATTTCACTACTCTGAACAGAACGACAAGCCAAGAAGTCATTGCCTTTAAAAAAAAGTTATTTAATGATCATATTGCGTAAACTCGAGTTGATCTATTTTTGGTAGAATTTCATATTGTGCAAATTGCAAATCTAGGCAGGACAAAGGTGCCTAAATCATTTTGTGATGTAATCTACTTTCTCGGTAGGTGGCACCAAATATGCAATTATATTTTTTTTTTCAGGATTGTGCATGTCAAATATATAATTGATTTATTGTAGGCGTTAGTTATATAGATTCGATTCGATTCGATAACAAGTAAAATATCTATCGAATCTTATGTGTTAATGTGGGTTCGCCGGGAATTGATTGGCGTGTGAGGACGTGTTTAGCGCCGACCAACTTGAGAGGGAAGGGAGGTACCTGCTCAGTAAATAAGTTGGCTTTTTTAGCACATTTTCCTCTCTCAAAACTATACTCGTGGATAAAGCACTATTTTATAGGATATTACAATGGATGTAGAAAAAATAAATTGTACCATGAATAGTAATATTTTAAACATAAACTAAATTTTCTTACATTGTCGACCCCCATCTCCAGCTGCTCCAAGTGATCTGCCATGATGTTTGTGGTTTTTAAAGTAACTCTCGTCAAAAGTCAGGACCCACTTTACGTGTCAGTTATTGGAGCTTTTCTATCAACAAAAAAATAATAACACTTTTAAATAATTAAATAAGAGAATAATCGTCACTTTGCGAAACAAAAAAAGGAAAAAACCCAAATATCTAAATTTTTCAAAATACAAATGAAAGATAAATTAAAATATGCTGCCTGCTCTTGATCAAAAATCACTGAAGAGTAAGCACTCCAACGTGAAGTTCTTTAAAACCTTATCTGGTGCAGTTGGCACCTACATACTGCTGTCAAGTAGGCCATTGGCCATCAATTGGCCAAATATTCACTCTTCACAACATCTCCAAAGATGAACTTCTGTGTGGATTAAATGTAAAAATAGAAACTTCAAATACGTGTTCATCACGGTAGATAGTAAAAACTTAGCGCATGATAACGGATTGCAATTGAATTGTTAGAAATAAAAAGGCTCGGTAGGTATTGAATCCTATTATTAAAATGTATTGGCTGTTTTCATTGAAATTTTAACAAAAGCCAGAAGTGGAGATATAATTTTAAAAGACGAAAATGTAAAATAAAAATACCTAGGTTAACATAATGTGTTCAAAATTTTGGAATATTGTTAGTTGTAATTAACGCCAAAAAAACGGATCAGATTCAATATCTAAGTAGATAGACATATCGTTGCTGGAAAGGAAAAAGAGCTTAAGTGACATTTTGGTCCAAAACGAATTAAATATGCAGTTTCGATCAGTTTTTTTTTCTGCATCGAATGCTTTGACTCTCGTTTAATTCTTTGACTTTTGTTACCCTTCAGCCATCTAAAATAAATGTATCGTTTGGGAGAAGGCTTGACTAAAGCGACACAAGTTTGGGACCTTTTAAAGTTTTTCGTCGCTTCAGGTAACTTAGTGAGAGCATTGCGTTACCTGAGTTAACTTTTTTTTCCTAATCCAACCAGGTACCTACTGAAAACCAATAAAGTTTATTGGTGAACAAACAAAAATTTTAAAGTGCTCTGGTGTAAACTTCCCAAAAAGGCATTTCAGCCCTTTTGTCTTTCCAGCGACGATATGATTCAAGCTCGTGCAAGCCGAGTTCGAATTGCACAGCTCACGACGGGTACAGACAAATGCCTAGTGACGTCTCTCTCCGAGTTGCAGATGTCGTGGCCTGCCTGGGAAGTTTCTGGCTTTGGCTTGAGGTTTTGGGTTCATCTTGAGTTCTTTTTTTCGATTTGTCTCGGTCTGCGGAGTGTGTTCCATCCTTCCAGGAACGTTGCTGTTCACGTTTAAGGCTAGATGTATTCCAACTATGGCGTCGGCAAAGGATTGAACCACCGAGGAGATGGGTTCAACCGCTGCTTCTGGGGGGATGTCGACGTAATCATTTATGCCTTCAGCTTGATTGCTGAAGATTGACTGAAAATAAAATAAAATTAAAATGTCAAATGACATAAATGAATTCAATTGATGTAAAAAATAAATGAAGGAGAGGCGGGGCCTGCGATAGGCGGAGATCTTGGAAGTAGTATTGTGACAGGTGACAAGCCAGCGAAGCCTGGAGGTGCCTTATCGAAGCAATGGGTCTCTGACCTGGAAGAAGATGATGATGATTAATAAAATAATAAATAATTCACTGAATACTTACTGTAAGCACTATAACAAGAACAGTACACTTGAAAATAGACATTTCAACCAGAAGTGTTACGACGTACGGTTGTAGTGGTTCGCAACTGTTGGATTAAGGAGTTACTAATTTACCCGTTATATACTATTACTTAGCCCTCTTCATGTATTTCGATAACAGGGATATTGTTTAATCATCACGTACAATTCTTTATCGCATATGCAATACAAATTTGTCACGGAATAACTCCAATGTTTGAGAAAGTGGTTCAATGCAGATTGGGCAAAGATAGACAACTTGTGGTCATGTGTGCTAGTCTGTTATTGAAATAAAAGCACGTTTGAAAATATTATTACCTTGGGTTTCAATATGCTGACATTGGTTTCATATCATTATGAAATTGTGTTAGATCCTACATTGGCAAATACACTCCCAATGCGATATATGTAGGTACCTAATTACGTGATAACTTTTGTTTTGAGCAGATTGTATTATGATATATTTAAAAATGGTTACAATATGCTGACGTGATCTTCGTACCGTTATGATTTTTCGGCATTTCCTTGACAGCTGGTAAAAATAACAATAAGTAGGTTGTTAGGCACGAGGCCGGATTCCAGCCAAGGCTTTGAATATCATCATCGGCTACTTTCTATCCATTGCTGGATGAAGGCCTCCCCAAACTACGAAAAACATTATATCCAATTAATAGGAACAACACAACATATTTTAAAGTGTGCGTAAATACATTAAAAATAGATAGGGGAGACTGGGGACAGTAAATGCAAATGATTTTTAGATTTAGAATATCCCAGAAACTCTTTTTGGAGTTTTCAGCATTACTTGAAGAAGTATTTTTTTTTAGTTGCCATTTACACTATTATATCATCTCTATAAGGAAAAGAACCTTGAAAAAACTGATGTTTTTTATTGTCTTTCTGCCCGAAATAGTTAAGAGAGGTACAGAAGTCAATTGAAACACATTTCAATGAACACAAAACGTTTATTTTAAAATATTGGCCCCCAGAAATTTGTCCTTATAAAGTCAAATATATTTCACATATCGATTGTTCAATTTTGCTTTTCGGCAAAAATAAGTTATGATCTAGACCAGTCATTCCCAAAGTGATCTATATCGACCCCCAGGGGTCGATTCCGACCTACAAGGGGTCCACGTCAATGAAAAAAAAAATTGGGAGTGCATGAGACGTAAATGGGGGTCCACGGGAGTGGATTCTATTTAGGCAGGCCGTCACCAAAATGTTGGCTTCTTGCAAATGTAATAATCCACCTCACAGATAGTACCTATGTAGGTACTTACGTAATACTATCTTATAATGGACTTTAATTCCCTAATTATATTAATAATAATAATTTTTGTGGAAGATATTTTGCCGATTTGCTAGTACTTTTCGATTTAAAATCTCTACCGACTAGTGTTTTTTTTTCGGAGAGGAATTTTCGCTGATTTGCTAGCACTTTTCGATTTGGGATCTCTGCCGACTAGTACTATTTTTTGACGAGTTCGACTACAATTGAAGTGTTCACCACGAAGGGTTCATTTCAAAGAACTAGCAGTTCCTGAAGCGTTCACAAAACTTTGAAGTTTTTCCCAACGCTAAAAAAAATCAATACTAGGAAAGCAGGAGGTCTATAGAAAACAGAAAAAATCGACAAGTGGTCTACGGGACAAAAAAGTTTGGGAACCTCTGATCTAGACCATAGATTGTCAACCTTCTTTTGCCCACCGCTCACTTTAGAATGTTTTTTTTCCTAGACCCCCTCCCAATCTTTTTTACTTACCATCTGTCGCGAATCTGAAACAGCTATTGCCATGATTATATTTAAACTAGCGTTGGGAAAAACTTAAATGTTTTGTGAATGCTTCACGAACTGCTAGTTCTTTAAAATGACTCTTCGCAGTGAACACTTAAATTGAAGTCGAACTCGCCAAATAAAGATTTGAAATTAGAGATGGTCGATATCAGAATTGGGTATGTTGCGGTTCCAGTTACCGGTGACCACCGAGGAAACGGTTATTTATCCAGTTCTTTTTGGAAACGGTTCCTGGTATTTTTTCGAAAAGTACTAGTCTGTAGAGATCGGTTCCTGGCCGAAAAAACACGAACAGAACGAACAAAGGATTTCGACCGTTCCAGTGACCGGCTAGGAACCGGTTCCTTTAAATCGAAGTTACCAAAATACCTCGTCGACCTTCAATTGAAGTGTGCGCTACCGCAAAATGGAGTAGTTTCTTGAAGTCGAACTTCAATTGAAGTACTTGAAATTAAGTACTTCTTTGTAGGCTTTGAAGTTTAACTTTGCAACTGAACTGCCGCAAAATAAAGTAGTTCTTTGTAATCTAACTTCAATTGAAATATTTTTGTAACGAAAGGGAATGAAGTTTGAACTACTCCAAAATGAAGTAGTTCACATGGAGCAGTCACAACGCTAAAATAAACATATTAGCGGAACTACCAACTTCAATTGATGTATTTGTTCAATGAACAATGTAGAAAGTGGGAACTGCCACCAAAAGAAGTAGCTCTTTGAAGTAGTTCTTACGGAGCGGTCACAACGCTAATTATAATAAAACGCTATGTAATATTATATAGTCTCCTATCCTATTTCTGAGTTTGAAGAAGAATGTTTCAAGGATAACAATTAAAATGCTCACTTAATTATATTGACCTGTTAAGTTTTATTCACCAGTTAAGGCACCGGGGCTCCATCGAAGCCAGAGTAAAGTTAGCCTCTCAGAAGTTGGGCGTGTTGTACAGGGCCCGCAGATACTTCAATAGTACACAACTGCTGACCTTGTAGAAATCGCAAGTACGCCCTACTGTTGAATTTGGCAGCCACCTCTGGTCTGGAGCCCCTAAATACCTGAAAAATACCCTTGACTCTGTGCAGAAACGGGCGGTCCGTTTGATAGATTCTCCTATCTTAACAAACGGATTGTAAGCTTTGGAGCACAGACGTCAGGTGGGAATGCTGTCCTTGTTCTACAGGTATTTCAATAGAAGATGCTCCGAGGAACTTGCGTCATTGATCCCTTCGGCACCGTTGCATAGTTGGGAAACTCGTCAAACGCGCGCCCAGCATTTGTACACGATTGACATTCAATATGGTCGCTTTTACGACTCGTTCTTATGTTCAACAGCTCGGCTAGGCTTGCCTCAAGGCCTCCAGTGTGGAGTTATTGTAATAAAAAAAAAAAATTAAGAAGTATTTTTTCCAACGCCCCCTAATTTTCTCTGGGTCTTCTACTGCTCCCCTTAAGGTCTCAAATGCCCACAAGGGAGCGTTATCGCCCACGTTGAGAACCTATGATCTAGACACTGCTAAGGAGAACCCAAAATCGTGTGTGTGAAAATATAGAATTTCAACACTGATACAAACAAATCATACAAACACTCATAAAAAAAATCCAAGAAACTCAAATTTTAAAGATCGTTTATCTGTAAATAATGGTACAAAGAGATTAGATATCCATTTTCTAAGCCATTGATGTACAGTTATGAAAAAAATAATGCATAATAATCTGAATGGTGCGCGCCCACTCACGAAAATTCAAAAAGTTGACCAAATTTTATCTACCTCGGCTGGTACTAAATTCATCGCATAACTTTATTCCTCAAAAGCAACGTTTCGGCTACCTACCCCGAGTCAACTGTCCCCGTCCCTGAGTTTCATATAAATTATATCGTATTTACAGTTCCAACTAAATAAAATAGACTATGAAACCAGATAAATATGGCCAAAACTAGGTAGGTGTTACATGTTTCATTTCCAAATACACTTTTTACGATTCCGCAAAAAAACATACATTTGACTTGCGATGCCTTAACTCGTTTGCAGCCAGGGGTCCATAGCCCCTCTTGTTTTGCGACATTCACCCACAGGGTGCGTGAATGGGATAGAAAGAACAGGCATGTTTCAAATATCGCCGTGTTTCAACTGCTCCCGGTCTCCCCTACATCAATTAAGACTTTTGGTACCTACGTGTGGGACTTGTTTTCTTCTTTGATCTTCAAAAAATATCTGATAAACTTGGGTTAAATATGCTGACGTGAACCGCTATTTCAATACTATTACGATTTTAATCATTTCCATGACATGTACAATAAAAAACTATTAAGCCTTAAGCAGGAAAGCAATGTTGCGAAATGAGGCTAAGGCAAACAAAATTTTATGTTTATATTGCGAACACAATCTTTTCAGGAATTCGTGTCATTACGACTTTTAGGTATTTCCTTAACTGTATAAAAGCGGTAGACGGTAAAAATGGGCATCAGTCGCTTGTGATAATTTGATCGTGCTTCATTACTGTGCATTATTAACGTCAAGTGATGAAAATGGCAAATTTCTACTTTTGTTTTGTGTCGGTGATATTGTTTACGGTAAGTTTTTTTTTAGGTTTTGTATATAATATATCGATCAAAACGGTTTTTGGTGAACGTCCGCGTTAAATTTAAGCATTGCAACTAACGAAACGCCCAATCTTCTGTATTCTGCCTAGATTTAACCCTGATCATAGCAATCTTCTCGATTTTCTGTTTGGGAAACCTGAAATTTTACATAATGGTCAACACTCTGTTTATTGTTCAGGAGCTTATAATGGTTCTTGACGTCCAGACTAACCTCCCTTGAGGTATATATATATATATATATATATATATATATATATATATATATATATATATATATATATATATATATATATATATATATATATTATGTAGGAGGTATATATATATTTTACAAAAAACTGTAACATAGAGACAACTCTACCGTATTAATTGAAGATAAATATATTTTTGTTGAAAAAAAAGGAGTAGTCACAAGCCCCAAGATTTATAGTGAATACAATATCAATAAGCATAAGTTGTGTTGAAAATAAACTATCTATTGGAACTTACTAGTATTATTTTAATTTTCAGGTAACTTGGAGCGCAAGCCAAAACGGTGAAAGTAAAACCCAAATGTCAATCTTCGATCATCCGAAGATAAAGTTGCCCAGCATGAGAAACTGCCCTAACGTAAAATCGTTCCTGAGAACCCGGGCCAGCGACCGGTGTCCGATTCCAATTTCTGTCCCAACAGAAGATCGGCCCATCCCAGTTGTGCCTAAGGGTAAGGCGGGAATTCTCCGCGCCCTGGGTAATGCAATGGCAAAACTTTCCTCCAAAAGCCCCGAGAAGAACCTATCCCCCAACGGCAGCCCTATGGCCAAGATTCCAGTGGAGAACCGAGCCTCCAAACCCAACAGGTTAACAGCCCAAAGCCCTAGCGCTCCGGAAAGTCCAAAGGAATTCCAGGCCCGGGCTCAGCTCTGCCTCATCCGTCCCTTGCCATTGTCTTTTATTGGGGAGAAGAATCCAACGCCGCGCCTGAGCCGTAAGATTCGTGCTTGACCTGAACGAGTGTTATCTGTGATCTAATTATTAATTGTGCTGTTGAGCGAATTTCTTATCATTAATACTCAACGCCTTATATGTGTCTTAGAGTTACTGCAATAAACATGGAGTATGTATAATGATTTAAAAAATTACAATGTTATATTTATAAAATTTATTATATATTTAATTACACATAATTTTTGAAAATTTATGAATATTTTCCTTGCAAAATTAGGGTTTATTTAACTGTTTGTATTAGTATAGTTTGAGAACTTAATATATTAGTAAGTAATTTAAAATAAAAATTAATTAGTAAACAGACCATTTTTTATTTAATTAAAGGAGTTCAGCAGTCACACATAGTGTATTGATACCATCCGTAATACAAATAATAAAACCTTAGAGTATATAGAGTGGTATCAATCCAAGGGAGTGTAGTCATTTTTTGATGATTTTACCTGACTCGGCAGACCTGGGCGTGACTAAGACCAAGGCTAGGGTACTTATACATCCATTCATATTACATATCGACATAATGTTTTTGTTTATTCGTATAACCACTTTTTCACAGTATTGCTATCAACAAAAATATAGCATCTAACCTAAAAAACGTTTAGTTGTGTTAAGTTTAGTGGCATAATAAAAAATGTGAGCGGAGGCCCGCGGTGACCCAGGAGCCCAAGATCATTGTGACAGTACACAGAAGCGGAGTATTATATTTGTTGTCTCTTTGTCTCTCATGGTGTACGATGTGAAAACCCGGAGAAAGTGATTTATCGCAAGTTTGTATCGGTTGGGTAAAAATAATTAGCTCTCTCTCCATACATTGTTTCTCGAAGAATAAAACACATTTTTAAAGGGCCATTTTGTTCGCCACTAGGGCGCTACAAAACTGACATATCTGTAAGGCATGGAACTTACAGACAAAAAACTATAGTTTGAATGTCGTAGGTCGGTCCAAAAAGGAGTTAGGCCGGGGCGTTAGGTCCGTAGGCGTTATTAACGTTTTTTGGACATGTAGACCGGGTGGTTGAATATATATTTGACGAATAAGAAATCGGAGGCCACAAATATTTTCGAAAACATGGCGTTGTGAAATACGGTAGGGCTGAAGGTTTAGTGTGATAACTCAGCTAGTTAGAGGAAACGCGAAAATAATCGCGCTGACCTTAAAATTTCATGACGCAAGAACTCGCAAGTTCTTCATTACAGCAATGACTTTTAAAACATTGACTTGAACGAAATGTTTGTTTCAAAACGAGGTCGGTGAACAAAAGCTTAAATGAAATTCTTGACAGTGTCAGGTACCAAAAATATTTTTTTGGTTACCTATATATTATTGGAAAATAAATTCCTGTCGTTTAACGAAGACAATTAATGGTTTGTTTTACATGATAAAACAACACTTTACTTCGTTTCCCAAACTTAATAATTGAATTATTCCATAATGGTTCATTTGCCCACTGATTAGTTTGATAGGAAGTACAATGTACTCAGAAGAAACATTCAGTTTGATCAAAATCAAATTCCAGATAAGAAGACGTTATTTATATTTTTCATAAATTGATAAACACAGTGGATCCAAAGTCAACGCAATCCCTTTCCCTCCTATCCTTCCTACCCGGTGCCTCACGCGCCCTTCAGCCTCCTCTGCTAAGACTGACACAAGAACCCTTAGTTAATGGTTGCTTGATGTGCAGTGGATCCAGAGTCGACGCAATCCCTTTCCCTCCTATCCTTCCTAGCCAATGCCTCACGCGCCCTTCAGCCTCTTCTGCCAAGATTGACACAAGAACCCTTGGTTAATAGTTGCTTGATGTGCAGTGGATCCAGAGTCGACGCAATCCCTTTCCCTCCTATCCTTCCTAGCCAGTGCCTTACGCGCCCTTCAGCCTCCTCTGCCAAGACTGACACAAGAACCCTTGGTTAATAGTTGCTTGATGTGCAGTGGATCCAGAGTCGACGCAACCCCTTCCCCCCTTTAACCCTCTCTGTCAAAGCTGACACGAGAACCCTTAGTTAATGGTTACTCGATGTACAGTGGATCCAGAGTGACGGCCCTCCTGTAACCCTCTGCCAGGACCGACACGAGAACCCTTAGTTAATGGTGGCTTAATGTATGGTGGATCCAGAGCGGTGGTATCCTTTAGAAGTTCCTTTGGGAGGACTGATACAGGTGTAACTTGTTTCTCAGTGAACCCAGGAAAGGAAATACAAGTACACCGAAGCTACAGTGCAAATAGTAAGGTGGAGATATTATATATTTACGACCGGAATGTCAAGTGTTTGTTTCAAACAGTATATTGTCCTATCATTGTGAATTGAACTTGCAAACTGATTGTACCCCGAACAATAAAACTATTTGTGTTTACTGTTCAAATCGTGTATTAATTTAAATAACCCGTTACAAATGTCGCCTATCGCGGGGCCTTATTCATTAATTCATATAAAAAGGTTGTTACTTAAAATAAGCGTTACATGATAATATTGAGAATATTCATACCGCTAAGGTATTCTGAAAACCTTTGTTAGAGAAGTATATTGAAGAAGTATGTTATATTTTATATTATTTGACCGGTTAGTAGCTGAGTGGACAAACGCATCGGATTCCTATCCGGGCGTCGTGGGTTCAATTCCTCTGCTAGCTTAGTCCTCCATCATTCCACAAGCAACGTATTCCGCTTATTATGATGGTAGTAGGAGTTTTCCTAATATTGTCAGCAGTGGCGGCTCGTGACTTTTTAGTGTGCTAGAGTGCTAAGATTGAAAAAAAACGTCATGATTGATGTTGTTGTGGCCGAAAATGAATTTAAAAAAATACATATATTAATATATATTGTATGAAGATTTTCAAGATTTTTCAGTTTGGGGGGGTCATTGACCCACCAAAACTGAAAAATCTTCATACAAAATATGTATTTTTTAAAATTAAATAAAAATCATTTTCGTCTATAACAACATCAAAAACGTCGTATTTTTCAATCTCAGCACTCACAACCTAAAAGTCACAACCCTCCCGGGTTATCCGTAGCCCGGAAATGTTTGTATTGTTATTGTAATATTACTGTGATCTGTCTTAGCAAAGCTTGCCTATTTTTTAGTTATAACGTGAAGACGCGTAAAGCATATTACATACCCTACGCTGACATATTTGTTCTGGAGCGGACCCCGCAAGGTGACACTCAGCCCGACAAGTTTATTATTTTATCATATTATTCATCCTTTCTCAGTATTTTGATTCATTTTATATGAAATCTTTTTTTTTAATTTTGATTCATCAAAATGAATCAAAAATTCTTGGAATTGAAGCAGTATAAACGCTAACTTCTGGTAAAGGTCGAAAGCAAAAACAAAACATTTTTAAAAACCTGTTTTTTGTTTACAGAAATCGACTCACGTAATAGAGTTAGCGAAAAAATGTTTACGTCAGAAGTTATTGAAAATGGTTTCAGTCAAAGCATTTAAAAAATAAATCTACCGTTGGACGATTCGTTTTGAAAATATTATTATTCGAGTAAAGAGAATTCGTGAAAATCAAGATAAAATTCCAATTATTACTTAAGTTATCTGTAAGTCGCATTTATTAAATGCTATAATTTTAAATGCATTTATGGACTGCATACCCACGTATTGCATTTCTCCAATTTAACGAGTTGTGCATTGAACCTTAAAAAAATTAATTTTAATATTATTTATTGGCTGCAATTTCATCTACTGCTGAACCATATTTATTTTTTACTTCTCAATTTAGTATTCTACGATTACTTTCGAATAAGACAATGTTTTTGTAATTTTACCATATTTGAGGAAATAGCGAATCTTTTTATCGGAAATTACTATCTAGTTATGTATACTTGAAGTTTTGTCTTTAATCTTTCTTTTAAAAATAAAATAGGAATGTTTTATGCCGATATTATTAAGAATTTATTCTTAGAACTGGGGTGGACGTTAAGGAGTAGATAGTGGTTAGAAAAAGGGTGGTTTCAGCGGTTTTCTCTTACCCAAAAGTACTTTTCACCGAGGATATTCGTGCGTTTCTACCCAACTCAAATAAATATACAGAAACAAATAGTATTGTAAAAATGTTACCCAGGTTCATAAGGTTAAAGTTTTAAATAACGATTTTGAATTCGGATGAATAATTCGCTTAAATTAATAAGCTATATGGAAAAAAAAGATTATTTTCTATCCATGAACTCATGTAAATGTGACGAGGGCGACATCTGTTGGGTGGAAAATAGAAGCTGGCGACCTACTTGTGGAAATCAATACAATCAACTCTGCCGTTGCACAGTGAGTCGCAAAGACCCGAAAACTGGACAAAATTCACCTTGCTATTCATTAATTTGTTAGTAAAATAAAACCATAATCTAGAACAACTGATCAATAAACTAAAAACGAAACTATTTGTGATCAACATAGCAAACACCTTTGAGTAAAATAATTAATGCTCTCACAGGCATATAAATGGTATCCGACTTCATGTACTTAGGTTTATCAATAAGTGGCAAAAGCAAGCTGTTGACCAGAGGAGAAAATAAGTATTAGCATAATTATATAATAATAAAGATAGTTGTATGCAAGAATTGAAAGGTGTGGGCTTGGGCGCGAAAATGAACAATCTGAAAGAATGTTGCCTATTGTATGCGGACGAAGCGGGGCTGATTGCTGACAGTATGAAAGATCTACAGTTTCTCGTGTCTAGGATGAATCAAGTATGTATGCAAAATGAGTTGATGATGAATGTAAGTAAGTCCAAAGTCGCAAACATTGTGCAATATAGTTGTGAATGATGAATACTTGGAGCAAGTGAATGAGCTTGTGTATTTAGAAAGTATGTTTACGAGAGACGGAAAGGCTGATAAGGATACTGAAAGAAGGGTGAATGCATGAAACTCCATTAATGGAGGACTGAACGCTGTTGGCGCAAATAAGAAATTGTCCGAAGAAGCGATGCTAGCAGTTCACAATGTCCACAGTCCGAATATACCAACCCTGATGTATGGCAGTGAAGCATGGAACTGGCAGAGGAAGGATGAAAGTAGACTGAATGCTGTAGAAATGAGATCCCTGAGACGTATTTGCGTATAACCATGTATGCCCGTATTCAAAATGTGGATATCCGGAAGGAATGCAAGGCTGATATAAGAATAATGAATAGGATCAAGAAAAGGACTCTTAGATGGTTTGGGCATGTAGATCGAATGAACGAAGAAAAGAGTGTGAAAAGAATATATGAATCGAAAGTGAATGGAAGAAGAAGTCGAGGACGCCCAAAGAAGACGTGGTACGATCAAGTAAATCAAATACTTGAATCGGGTCATGTGAAGAGTTAAAATAACAGAAGAGTATGTATGAGACGATGCGTGAATAAGAATGAAGCAAGGAGTGTGTACCAAGACAGAGTTATATGGCGGTCCGTCCTCTCTGCCTACCCCTGCGGAGAAACGGCGTGATGGTTAATTAGTTAGTTACAATAATAAAGCTGAAATAAAATGAATAATAGGGAAATTCTAGACTTCAAAATATTTTTACAGCCCTCGCTTCGTTGTTTTTTTCTAGGCTTATAAAAAATAATATTTAAAAAATGCTTATTCAGATTTGAGGCAAAGATTTATTCCATCCGCGGTACTTTGGCGAAGAACCTAGAATAATTCTAGGCGATCAAATTTTCAATCTAACAACATTAATTACACAATTTAAAAAATCGTCACCAAACCATCGCCTTGACTATCAATTGTATTTTAAGTAGGTATTCCTAATGTCTGATACATCCCCAAGAAGCCTTCCTTGATGTTCGCAGCAGGTGCGGTTGGTGTCCTCTATGTGTAGGTATTCGTTGAAAGATTCTGTGTAGAGTCACCTTTTTATCAATTATTTAAGTTGGGATCTGTAATCATTACAGATTGTTAATTTAATTTGTTTTAGGAATTCCAGACCAAAATAAATTAATGGTCTTTTGTTTTGGAGTTTTGTTTAGATGACTCATTAGGGAAACATATTTATTTTCACCATCTGGGATGTATTATGTTAATCTCTTAAGATAAATAAATAATCTTTCTGTGGTTCAAGGTTTGTTCCGAACCAGAGTTATGTCTTAATACCTACATTACATGAACATGTGGCAATTCTTTAATGTGTCTTTAATAGGTTTGTTTGTCTGAACTTTATCTGGTTTGTTATTATTTATTGTTTCTCATTTCATTATTAATCACGTCTTGTGCGTTTATTTCTCAGTGCAGAGAATGAAGCTGGCTGCTGGTAGAGATAACCTTTTTTATTAAATGATTTCAATTTTCGTATTACAATGGGATGTCTAAAGTTTTGTCCAATCGGAATTCGTGAATAAACTTTGATTTCTGTCGCTGGTGTTCTGGTTTGACATTAATTATCTCGCAGGTGAACATCATTCGACAGATTTACAATTTTCACATATCTTGAATATTTCCCGTGAATATTTTTCCGGTAATCTCTGTGAGCCGTTTCGTTTCGCTTACATTGTTAAGCAACAATGTGTTTTCGATGCATTCTTCATTTAAATGAAGAAGCTGCACAGAGATTGATGGTAATTGTGGATTATCCATCACATTCCACTTACGGATCCTGCTAATGTCTGCAGTTTTCTTTGCAGGCAGTACTAGGTAAGGCGGTAACGGGATGTCACAGAAGAAAGCTGTTATCTGTGCAGTCATTTGCTACGCAGTCTCCTATTGTAAATGCTGGAAGCGCCTTGTGGCCACTTGTAGATAATCCCATAATCCTATCAATTACTCCTTCTCCTTCCATCTCCTAAATATGTATATATATATATATATATATATATATATATATATATATATATATATATATATATATATATCTCAGCATAGTGGATATCGAAAGGAATATGGCTCATTCCAAATATACATAGATATTATTATGGTAGATAGGAGAAGGAGAAATACATACTTTTATTTATGCTACTAGTGACATCTATGGACAGTGGACTAGACGTTAGTCCTTTCGAAAATGTACCATGTATGTAATAACCTATTCACTAGTGACATTTCCTGGAAAAAACAATCATAACTATTAACATAATATGTATAGGGTTTCAAAATAACGCGGTGTTAAACCCCTTGCATGTGCTTAGTACTCAGTATTATGCCTAGAGAGGTATGCGGAAGGGGGCTAATAATAATAATACTTGGCTAATTTATATAGCGCCATTTTGTGAAAGATTACCTCAAGGGCGCATTACAAAACTTAAAAGCTATGGCTAAATTTATCATAAAACTACATGAATACCTAAAGCTATAGCTAAAATTACCTTATTGATATTAACATATTAGTTATTTACATTGGTCGCGGGGTGTGAAAAATTGTCGAACTTTTTGTTTAGCAGTAGATCGCGGATAATTACATGAAAATATATCTTACTAGTGAGTTTAGATTAATTCATTAATAAGGGCAATTCTGTTATGGATATGATTTTTCTGAAAACATGAGTTTTTAGTTCAGCTCTGAATTAGCTTTAAGCAGGCTAGCAACATATCGTCGCTGGAAAGGCAAAAGGGCTTAAGCGACACTTTGGTTGAACATTAGTAAAATTGCAGCGAACGCTCGGACTCTCGTTTGATTCTGAAGACTTTTGTTGCTCTTCAAGTAATCTAAAATATATTTACCATTTGGGAGAAGGCTTGACTCTAGCGACACAAGTTTGGGACATTTTTTTGTTTTTTGTCGTTTTAGGTGAAAGCAAAGAGTTACCCGAGTTAACTTTTTTTTTTCAAAATCCAACTGGTACTGAAGAATTATGAATTTTATTGTTAAATAAAAAAAAACTTTAATGTGCTCTGGTGTAAACTTCCCAAAATGGCGCTTCACCCCGTTTGCTTTTCCGGCGACGATATTGCTGAATTGAGTGCTGACGAAGTTCTCAACGAAGCATAAATACTCGAAACTGTTTAAGAGGAGCACACCAGCCCCAAAGAAAGTACTGACAATGACGAAGGAGGTCCAACAACAACGTATTCAATCCTCAAATGACTGCAACTGGCTAATGAACTTAGAATTCATTTTAAAACAAATGATCACAACGTAGAATGAGCTTTAAAAATTCAACGTGATTTGACCGCTTACGTGGCTCGTTACCAAGAGTCATACCATGAAGTCATAAAAAACAGTCACATCGATAGCTAACAGAGTTTTTACGTAAGCCCAGTAACCCGAAAATTTGGAAAGAAAATTACACAGGCTCTAGATATCTTAAGTGATAAAAGCGATTTCGTACCAAATATGCACAAACGGGTTCGTCTGTTGTCTGATAATGATAGCGAATAATCTATTTAACGATTTTTTTGAAGTATTTTTTAAAATTCTAATTAAGAATTAATAGGCAATTATGATTTTCATTATTTGATATCCTGAATTGATTTTTATTAAAAGAAACCTATTCACCATTATTTTTTAGGTTTTGTGTATATGTAAATTAATGAAAATGATATAATAACTTTGTATAAGACCACGGATTACATTTTAATTTTTATGACCGACCGGTTTCGCTTAGCCTAAACACCATCCAGGTACAACATTAAACTAAACAAAAAATACAAAGTATAAACAGAACTATAAAATATACGTATAAAATGTGTCAAACCACAAAGTGATTGCTTCTTATGAAAATATAAATAAATTAGTTTAGGAAACTGTGAAATTAAAAAAAATAAAAACATTTTTTAATTTTTTTGATTTACTGGACTTTGACAGGATATTCAGTTAAAATTCCTAATTAAAAAGATGCTGTTTACTAGTGACGCAGTAAAACTGTTAAAATAAAGTTCACTCCTCCGCAACTTGACTCTCTTTTTTATAATTTTTTTTTAATGCCTATCGCTACAAACTTTTTGTTAAAATACAAAACGAATGTTCGCGGTAGTTATATCATACTGGTGTATAGTGAATATTTTTCACTTTATTTTAAATAGCTTTTTTTTTTTAATTTTATGAAATGGTTTCCCTCACGGGCTATATCGTATATCTAATCTTCTGTACGGAGAACCGGTTTGACAAAGGAAGAGATGAACCCGGGTCTTGAAGAGACTCGTGTTGTAGGAGGGAGAAAACACAGAGGCCGGTAAGTCATTTCACATTCGAGCTATTGTTCACAAGAACGAATCATAAAAATGCCACATTCTCATGTAGCAACAGCGCCGGATCCACCATACGTTAAAACTGTGCAAAAAACATAGACGCCATCTCTGAAGGGGCAATGTGAAAATCAAGATCTTATTTAAATTTATCGCAATCGGTACTTACTGCACATGGCGCGAGATGTCGTAGAACCGGCCCTGTGTAGCAAATGTCGACTAAATACATATGTTAGGAACGCGTTTGGCGTGTTTAGAACAAAATATCAAGCAGTATTTTTACAAATACTGGTTATTAAAGATCATTTCCTAAGTGAGGAGAAAGGAATCATAAGAAAAAAACTTTATTATTCAATACATACTTTTATTTCTCAAAGATATTTATGAAACTAGTGCCAAAAGTAAAGCTGGTTTGTGTGAATAACAAACACAAATGGAATTAAATTAATCAGCAATTAACATACGAATACTTGTATTAATTAAGGCGCTAGTGCAAAAAAAAAAACAAAACTGACATTTTTTAATATTATTTTATTGTATGGAAGTGCAAAATTAATTTAAGTTTTTAAATTATGGAAACCAGCGAGATTGCTTCAAACTATTAAGAAACATTTTTTTAAAAGCTGTGCTATGTATATTTTTATTTGACAAATTAGTATTTTGTTCCAACTACGATTTTAGTTTTTGGCACTTAGCGCCTCAATTATTACAAGTATTCAATTTATTGTTGTGTTTGCATTTACTGTTAAACTATGAATATTACAATATACAAATTGTTATAATGATTTAATAAAACAAATTTATAACTTTATTCCACTTTTTTATTTTTTGACTGGAGCGGTTTCAGCCTATAACGGCCATCTTCAGACTAGTACAGGTTGTTCTTGTTCTATGTTATATTCAAAAATAGTATGTAAGCCATAGAACAAGAACAACCTGTACTAGTCTGAAGATGGCCGTTATAGGCTGTAACCAGTCCAGTCAAAAAAAAAAAAAAAAAGTAAGTGGAATAAAGTTGTGAATTTGTTTTATTAAATCATTAAAATGGAATTCCACCATGAATTAACAGTTACAAATTTAGAAATAATAAATTGTTATACTTATCATAACTACAACATTAAAATATAATAAAACTTTTCTGGAAACCGTAATTTACAGCATACTCGTACATGCAATAAATGCAAGAAGAAAACATAATTATGAACACTTTTTTTTTACATTTTAATATTATGTCACACAATACACCCTACAAAAAATAAATAAACGAGTTAAGAGGGAGAGAGAGATGAGTACATTATGAAGATTTGCTAAAATGCTTATAATTTTTGTCGTATGTGTCACCCTCATCGCATTTTGTAAACAATTCCGCCAAAAGTTTATTGTACATTGTTACTTATAATGGATTAATTCTCGGTATCCGCTCGTGATCCGAACTCGCTAACGAACATTCCCGAAACAATATTGACTGACTTCGTGTGTCACTAGATTTTAATTTTTTGGTTAAATAAGTTTTTTTTCTTCAATTTATAGAGTCAAAATACTATATGGAGTAACTTGTTTAAAAAAAATACAGTTATTGTTAATTAGTCAATTAAAATAAATAATAATAATTTTTTGGTATATATCAAGAAATGCTCCATTAAAAAAAATATTTTTATGTTTTTTTATTTTTTATATTTGGATTTTACCACAGAAGAAGAACATTTGGGGGTCGATTGACGAATAATAGAAAACAGCTCTTTTATATAGTAAGAAAACGTATTTTTTTAAATATTTTTTATAAACTTGGTTGTATAAAACATTTTATGTATCTAATTTATAGTAAAACTTTTAAGGTGCTGTTGTGTATACAGGCAACTTTTAAAATGCGCAAAAAACATTAAAAAATGAAAAATCTATCTTGTCCCGTTAAAGTAAAAATGTTAATTATTACAACTTATTATTTCTTAAATTAAAATTTAAGTAAATAACTGATTGATAATTAAGAATTCATAATATAATATCAATGTTTTAATCAATTATACGTATTGTCGACGTGGTAATAGAAAGTGGAAAATGTTCTCAAACAGCTCTGGTGAAACTAACCAAACAGTATTTCAATGCTTCTTGTTAATTTCTAATTTTTCAAGTTAATCTCCACCATCCGCCATGAAGTACTTGAATACTTATGATCAAATCATCTCATATTATTTGTGTACTCGTATAAGATTGCAGCAAAAATCTCATTTTCCTTAGAAATGTATTAAAAAAAATAGTGTTTAAAAAGTAACTCGAAGGTAGCAAACATTGCCGAGCGGAGTTATTACGGCTCAAAAAGGGTTAAGTTTTATTTGTCAGCTATATTTTAAATAGTTATACTTCCGTAGTGAAGAGAAAAGCATAGATTTTTATAGTAAACCAGCTAATACTGCATCAGCTAATGGAACACAACGTTACCGTGTTATCCGAAAACATAGAATAAATATAATATGGATTATGTTTATATGTACTGTACAAATTTTAATAATATAATCAATATAAATGAATGCGATGTGGTGAAATGAGAAGTCAAATGATGGATGGATGAATAATGGATTATCAAATTTTGAACCACGTAAATGAGTATTTTTTGGCATTCACCCTCAAGGTGTTGCCTTTCTTAAACAATCTTTGCTGTGCTACTCTTAACATCCTTGCTATTAATTTTCAATTGAACATGTCATAATGTTTACTTGGTGGTTGTTAAGGTGTTGGGGATGTGAAACAACTGTCATGCATAACAAATAACTAAATTGAAGTGTCCAGAAACTCTCGATACAAACGAGAAACTGGTGAATCTACTTGACATTTGGAATAGATTTAGTGGTATGACTTGATTTGAGTTTTCGTTTACAAGTAAATCGCATCCGAAGATAGTTTTTTTTTAGAATTCAAAATTTGGGGTCGCTACGGGGTTCGTTATGAGCTTAAAATCCGCTACAGCGTAGACACGGTTTCAAAAGTTTCTTAGTTACATAATGTAAGTTTACGAAAAAAATAATTTTTTAAAGTAAAAAACTGGTGTGGGCTTAAACCGAAAAAATGTTTATTGGGTTCCATGTGCTGCAGATGATCTCATTTTCTGATGTACCACGAGTTTTTGGACACCGTGGTTTGATTTCCAAACACCAAGTACACTGTAGTTTAGACATAATTAGGTTTAAGTATAAGGTGAAAAATAAAAGTATGCATAAAAGTACATTTTCAGAATAGATCTTCTCTATTAAAATTCCTAACCTGAACGAATATAATATCATATTAACTGAGCTAGTGACCGGAAAACAAACATATTTTCGTTACTGAGGTCATGAGAAGCATTGTGAATGCAACAGTTACAGAATTCACAAACGCGTTGAAATTTAAATGAGAATGAATTTGTATAAATTTGGTACCAAATGAAGTAATTAATTAATTGATACTCAACAAATATCTTTACGAAAAATAAAAAGCATTTACATCGAAAATACGTATTTTGAATGCTTTTTGTGTGAAATCATTATTAATGCGACACTATGAAGACCAATGTTGTTAATATTGGCTATATTGTGTATTAAGGTTTTTTTTTGCAGTTAAATACTAGAATTACTAATGGAAAATGCAAAAAGAAAACATAATGATTGGTTGAGTGCAAACAACAGTCTGTTCTTTAGTTATCAAAAATTTCAAGTCTGGGAATGGCATACGGATAAGGTTGTATATCTAGTCAATGTTTCCTGTTTTCTACCAAAATGCACCATTTTGCATATCATATATTATTATTATTAATATTATCTTCAAGCATCAAAAGTTAATCGAAACAATATTATTTACGAACTATTAGAAAATACGTTGGCTGGAAGGAATTTAACTGTTTTAGTTTAGTAATAAAATACGTAATATGCAGAATATTAATTCAATTATGGCGTACAAAACGTTAAATTATGCTTTATTTTTTCATCCCAAACATCACCCACGTTTGTTAAACTCGGTCCAGCCTGCGACATATCCTCGATTATACAGCTGGAGATGTTTGCCATGGTAGATAACAACATTAAAGCGCGTTCCTAAGACTCCGTCCACATACCCGTCCATGTAAACATCATTTTCGGCAGTTTTCCATCCGTCCTCCCAACCCCGTCGGCATCCTTCGGCGTAGCCCGCTATAAAATCAGACCACCACAAAAGAAGCTCCATGGTTTGGGTATATTTGTGATTATAGCGATTGATGGGGTTAGTTTTTCCGTGCCGGTAAGCCGCTCTCCATGCGTTTGGCCGACCTTCCGCTTTCCCCTCTGCATAACCTCCACCCCTTCTCATTGCCACCATTGTTGTCCTTTACAAAATCTTCCGTGTAAGCTGTATAGATGATGTTCTACTCGTTTGTGCTTCTGAAAGTAAGCACAAACAGTTGCAATTACATGCTGCTTTAAATGTGCACATTTCTTTGCATTAATACACAGCACATATAAATACAAATACTTATTCAATTAATTACGTCATTCAAATATTATTCTCTTCCAACACAAGTTTGCGGGTCTTTCATACTTTTAATAAGTACTACGACTTCAGCACACAATAAGTGACGTAAGTCCCTACTTAAATATTTTTTTTATATCTTACATTATTTGAATTCCTGCATACGAGTATAATATCTTGGAATGTATACCTGATTAATTTTTTAAATGTTTAAAATTCATACTTACTGAAAATGAAAAATGGATCTCGTTTATGGCTGTCCTAACGGGATGATTGGGCCTTTTATTCAGGGAAATAGTATGTAGATACTCCCTGAAAGTAGAGGTAAAACTCAAAATATTAATACCAAAATTAAATAATAGTCATTTATTTCTGTTCAAGAGTATATTCACCTTACCCTTCTAGTTCCATGCCACACGTTAAACATTTTCCCGAGTATTCTCATAAAACCATACGAACTATTAATGCAAAGAAAAGTGCCCACAAGAAAAATATAGAGTCCCGTACCATTACCGGCGGTTACACAGAATACAAATATATTAAAATATTAGGACTTTTTCAAGGTTATTAAATGTACTAATGCAAAGAGTATTTTTACAGGTATTCCAATGGGGCCTGCTTAGAGGAAGTAATGTCATTGATATCGCACCACACACATTTGATGTCGGCAGCATGAGAATGAGATGTTTCCTCAATTCGGTAAAACGGTGCCTATGGGGAAAGAGCTACCAGCAATCGTCTTTTCTTCTTAATTTAGACCTCTACAAGACCCGCATCAGAGAATTCCTTTCTACAGCCCCTTCCTTAACTTGCCTCATAATATCAGTTAGTTGAATGGTGATATGTTTCTGTGATTTAATAGAATGTAGGTATGACCGCGAAGGTTGAGTCAAAACGCCGTACACACACGTGCAATGTTTGCATATAGCATGTTTCAAATTTGTTTTTCGATTTCAGAAAAGAAAAATCCAGCGAAATTACAAAAAAGAAAAGTATAACATTTAAAATAAAAACGATATTTTCGAATATTCAAAACAATAATACAAATGCACAAAATTGCTGTCTCTTTTTCGTTAACAATAATACGTAGGCGTAAGCAATACAAAATACTATTTCCGCTGTCGGGAGTGTAAACATATGCACCAGTACACATAATCCGAGGAATGTGCTTTTTGCATCAACTCCAATTGCGCAACCAATACCACTGAGTAACTTCTTGTGTGATGTTGTTATAAAAATATTCGAAATGAAGTATTTTTATTCTCTGGTAAACTTCAAATTCACGGTATAGTGACGAATCAATTTTCGTAACAAGAATATTTATATAGTGCTAGTTTAAGATGTGCATCTCGCCCCTTGCGTATTGAAACACAAAGACGCGTTGAAAGCAGGCCCGGCCCTGAGTTAAATAGCAATTGGCGCAGGTAAAATTTTCGTTCGAATAGAAGATTAGCACCAACTCGTATCAAGTATAGGACGAGAGGCGCGGGTTTTTAATTCGCGCCTTCGGGCCGAGAACTAACGGGTTCAATTGCAGTCCATGAATGGTGTGGTTTTTTCATTTTATATCATACTCGTATATATGGCACCGTGATTAGATACTATTAGTGCCTAAGCAATTCCCTGTCTGGAGCGGACTGATCCAATTGCGCCTGCACATGACCGGCCCTGGTTGAAAAACACAAGTCCCCGTATTATTTGACTGCTGGAAGAATCAATTTTTTGTGATTATGCAGATAAAATAGATGTGTATGTGGATGTGACTGTTGTCACTAGGATAGTTATTGGACTGCTGGAATAATGAATGTGTTGTGATTTTGCAGATAAAATATATGTGGATGTGACTGTTGTCGCTAGGATAGTCATTTGACTGCTAGACTGAGACGGCGCGGGAATTGATCGCAAAATTGACCCCCTCTCTAGTGGGCCATCTTGGTCGATGGTCATGGTAAGCCGAAAATAAAGGTGGGCGTAAGTATATGCTGAAATTGATCGTTACCAGATTAAGGATGTAAAGTGTAAATTTGGATTTCATGCTTGGGAAGCCTCTGGCAACATGCTTGGGAAGCATCTGAAAGTGCACATTTGGATTTCATGCTTGGGAAGCCTCTGGCAACATGCTTGAGAAGCCTCTGAAAAGTGCAGTCGTTTGGATTTCATGCTTGGGAGGCCTCTGTCAACATGCTTGGGAAGCCTCTGATAAGTGAAGTCGTTTGAATTTCATGCTTGGGAAGCCTCTGAGAGTGCACATTTGGATTTCATGCTTGGGAAGCCTCTGGCAACATGCTTGAGAAGCCTCTGAAAAGTGCAGTCGTTTGGATTTCATGCTTGGGAAGCCTCTGAATACTAAGTTGAGTTGAGTGAATTACAACGGTTGGATTGGATATGTCCTGGAAAGGCTATCCGTGTGTTGCTATATCCGTGCAATGTAATAAAAAGTCAATGTGTCATGGATTGGTTCCTGTGATGGACCGAAACGTAAGTGTGATGGAACCTGGACAGGTCACTCGATTGACTGCAACCAGCGAGTTTCAATGCCCACCTTTAAGATGAAGATGATGTTCACAACATCGTCTTACTGATGTCTGGTCAGTCTGTTTGTGAGGTCGCAATCGATGGTCAGGATGACCGAGTGTAAACGCGTGAATTTAAATGGGCTCGCCCAAATATGTCAATCAACATATGGCAGAGGAATGCACTTGACGGTGCAGATGGGGACAGCGTCCCCTACCTTTTACCCAAACATTCTGGATTCTACCCCAGTAAAGACCGGAACCTACGGTACTATTGTTCATTTATTGATACGATTATTATACCTATACGTGCTACAAATGTTATTACCTAAATGCGTAATTAAGCCCTTCAATATTCATACGAGTTTTATTTTCTCGTTTACGTTTATAATTTCTACGATCGACGACCTTCATGGCCAAGCGGTTAAGATCCATAGTTTTATTTTTATTTATTTAATTTAATTTATAGGTAGGGACCGATCCATATGTTTTTTTTAAATATAAGATGATGTATTTATTATTGTCCTCCACGCTGAAAGTTTACTCGTGTTGTGGAAGATATTTTTCAAGATGCGAATTTAAGAACGAGTACAGTGGCAGATCCAAAGGTAGTGGGTTCAAATCCCTGTGTACGCAAATAATACATACAAAAAATTGTATGTGTTATATTATATATATTGTTGGCAAAAAGAAGACGAAATAATATCATGCCTATGTCCATTCGACAGCAATGAAATCATTTCTTAAAACAATATCAAAGAAAAATCAAATTTACCTTTAAAAAAGTGCATATGAATCGGTGTCAGATTTATTAGTTCATTTTCATGAGAACGGAATTTTCGCATTCTTCTGGCCTACTTACGGTCAGTGCTATTCCGCGTATTCCGCGTCAGCAGAAATTATAATTAAATAATATCGTAGAACTTGCTTACTAAAAGTATTATTTTTATTAAAAACGGCAAACTTATTCTTAGAAATAAATTATCAATTTTCAGAAATTATTAGAGGCATATGGATGGAAAAGAAGTCGAGGACGCTTCAAGATAACGTTAATTTCAGCATGAAGTAAATCAAATAATTACTTAAGTTGGATTGGTTATGGGTATCTATATCAACTCTCGCTGCCTACAAAATTATTATTAATCAAAACATTATATTTTTAATTACGTTACATCAACTAAACTAACATTTTTAACTGTTTGAAATATTCACCCTATGCTTAATTTTAAATTTTAGATTAAAAGTTAATATACGAAGTACCTATTGGCCAAATATAAATTTGGATAAACTATGGAATAAGGATGAAACAATCCGGACTAAGCACGGATTTTGTAATAGCCAAAATTTTCGAAATTTGAAAAGACATTTTTTTCAGGATATTTTAGCTCGGTCCCAGGTTGTAAAATATGTAAAATTTTGTATTATTAAATCCTAGGGTACTCAAATGTTACGTGTCGCCACTGGGTGGCAACATAAGTTTTTCATTAAATGAAACCAAAATACCTACATAATATTTACATCCGAAAGAAAATAAATGTAGAAATTATAATAATTGTATGCTAATGCTACTGTGGACGGAGGTGGCTGAAGTAGCGTAAGACCTTACTGAGGCGATTAGCCTCCAACCCGAACAAGACAAGGGGCTGAAGATGAGTATGAATCTTATACAAATTCACCAGGGTTCCGCCAGCTTTGATTTTAGATTGATTCTGAATTTCCAAAATAAGCTCTGAAAACACCGAAATCATGATTTCAAAACTAAAAAAACTGCACAAACCTGACAGTTCACAAATCACTTCTAATTGATGTCAATGTCTTTTGATTCACAGACATGTACTCAATAACTATGTTGTAACCTTCACTTTAATACACCAAATATTATAAATATATATTTCACAATAACATTTATGTAAACTATGAAAGTTATGCACTTTCAAATACATTAAAAAAGAATGCCAGGATGCACACTCCAAGACCTCCATAAAAAGTAAACTATGATGACGTGGTGCCTAAGAACTGTTTTTCCCTAGGATTGTCCCAAATTTCCCAAGAAATTCCCCAGATTCTGGATTTCACAATGAAACTAACTCAATCGAACAAACGAAATTATGCTTTTATTTTTCAGTTGTCAGCGGAAAGAAAAACATACATTGTGTACGAAAAACTTTACTAGAAATTAGTGAATTTAAATTTAAAAAATGCATTTAAAAAGGGAAAATATTCCCTTGGGAATTTTTCAGAGACATCACTACTGAATATTGAACAGTCTGAACACCCAACTTAAATATTTTTAGCTCTACGGAAACTTAAGCATTCAAATTGTTTATGTGGTAGCATTATCAGTATCACGTGGTACGAGTACCTACTCTGAACCCAAGGAATTTCTGGGGAAAATTTCCGGGGAAAGTAATTTTTGGGAAGCACATCACTGCTCGATGTTTAAAATTCTTTGATTGAGGGATGACTACTTCTTCATAATACAAAATGATAAACTAAAAACGGTAGGTATGTCAACCGTTATTGAATAAGGGATGAATAAGTAGGTGTCAAATACCTCAGTCTGAATATTCATGTACGAGACAATATAAGTCAAAATGCAGTGATAAAACTTTACTGATCTTGTCCACTCTACAATAGGAGAAAGACGTGAAAAATAACAATAATGGCGTGCTTTCAAAATCTAAGCCGTTTCAAGAAATAATTTGTTGGTTTTATCGTCATAAGATAAATTTGGTATTATAAAGTTTTTTCACCATCTGCGAAACAAGTTACAACAACGGCAGAATATATAAGAATCATTGTCTTACGTGAACCTATCGAGTTTCCAGTAAGATTATACTAGGTTTGTTGATTTTATACCCAATCCGTAATTTTCTATGAGAAAACACTTATAAAAAGCACTGATTTCATTGACAATTTTACTCACCTGCAAAATTTCCAGACAGCCGTTTCACTTAGTGACACTCACCAGACAGATGCACTTACAGATATGTTTCTATATTGTAAAGTTCACTTTGATAAAAGGATTTTTTATAGATCAACAATTATAAGCAAGATCACCACATTCATGCAATTTTATACGCCCGTTTACCAAGTTCAAAAACTTTGCGCGAACATAGAAATCACCGATAATCAGCGCCATGTAGATTTCCGAACTAAAAGCTTGCAGACTTGCCACGCTAAGGAAATAAAAATGCTTCAGATCGGTGTGTTGTAGCCCTGCTTACGAAATGATTATCGATGTTCATGCCTATATTTTACTTCGCCCAATAACTTTTCGTTAAAATTAATATCGTTTTAAATATGTTCGATGCCTTGTATATTTTATTACCCCCATTTAATTTGCACTAATAGTTTTTTTTATCAAGTAATCTTATATTATATACCGTTTTCTGATTTTATTTACAAAAGCAGAAAAGTTGTGGCAAAACAGATTTTACTGACATCTCTGTATATATTTTAAAAACAACTTATTTTGTACAAGGAACGTCGTGCTTGGAAAGGTATACACAGGGGGAAGTAAAACGCATTTTTTACGAATGTAGTAATACATGTATCTGTTCAGGCGGCGAAAATATAAATGAAAGAAATATTTTATTTTGGACATCTGTCTATAAAATTTATGATAATATAACTACATTAGCGAGGTCCATGATAGCACAGATAAGTCTATTGATAGATTATTACCAATAGGTTGGAAACTCCGCTATGCCTATTATAAATGGCAACTTGCCATGTAGGTATTTGCTAAGTTTTTTTTTTGTACGAAAATAACTACGTAATTAATTTCCACCTCAAGCTAGAAATTTTTCTATAAAATGTTGTTTGGTTGGAAGAAAAAACATTTTCGGTAAAAATATTTACTACAATTCATTTACAGAGGAAAATCTTTTTTTCATGTATGATACAAGATAAAAGAGAAAAATGTCAAGATATAATAAAAATATTTACCTATGAAATGGCAGTATGGAGTTAATGATTCCAAAATACTTGTTTGACATGTTGTTTGGACATGTTCGCCATACTAGAAAAGCTTATTGATTGAATTATTCTAATGGCAGGGGAAACCATCATAAAAATGGTTTGATAGATTAAAAAAAAAAGTGGATTCGGGAGTGGTTTTATATTTGTGTAATCTTCATCTAGCGAGGAACACACTTTTTATGAATGAAATATGCATAACTTTTTATAAACTGTGTTTTTTACCTCAGAGCAAGAATATATATGGAGAGAGAGCTACATATTTTTACCAAACCCATACAAATTTACGATAAATCACTTTCTACGGATTTTTACGTCGTAAACCGTGAGAGAGAAAGAGACAAGACAAGTTCTCACATAATATAGCACCACCATTCGGTATGTAAGCATGTTTTCCGTCTCCTGCGTCTCCGGCGACTCCGCCCACTACGTTATTTTATGCGACATAACTCAACGGTTGTTAACCGGTTCCAAAAAGAACTAAACCAACAAGCGGATAAATCCAAATCTCTTTTTTCGCGAGTTCGACTTCAAATGAAGGATTCACTTCGAAGGGTTCATTTTAAAGAACTAACAATTCGTGAAGCATTCATAAAACATTGAAGTTTTTCCCAACACTATCGTATACCATACAGTATAGGTATTTCATTGTTGAAGTTAGTACATTAGCAAAATGCTATGTTTACACAAGAAATATTTGTAGGTTCAATAAAGCTGTCATTCTACATTTATGCAAATACATATCCTGAATGAATAAAAATGAAGAGGGGGCAAAATACTAAAAAATTAAAATAGGTACATTATTTTCATTTATTTCAACAGTACATTAGTATTTTTTACCATGTACAATAAACAATGTAATACAAAAGATACACATAAAATAGGATAAAGATAACTTTTGTTAAATATGTATACTGATTAATGGAAGTAATAGAGTTCAAAAATATCTTTGGCTCAAAAGTTCGATTATATCTGTGTGCGAAAGGAAGAACGGAATTAGTCATAAAATGCAGGTTTTCTGGAGAGCCGAAACTAAATTCAGGAATTTAGTTTTTTTAATGTAATCATGTCATGTGTCCTTTTTAAAAAAATTATCACATTATTTTATTTTCTGACTCATCTCATTTTTCCTTGCTAGATATGTATCTAAGGAACAATTCTGCATACTTAACTCAAAACTTGTTTTTTTTTTACTCATTCCGTTCTTCCTTTCGCACACAGATATAATGAATATATATTTATATAAGTGCCCTTAAGTAGGTAGAAATACAACAATGATGTTCATAGTTACTCTAATGCGGATAATCAATGAAGTTCAAATATCTGTATTACAGTTCTTAAGATTTTATCAAAGATATGGTAAAGCAATGAACACTGGAGAACACTATTAGCAAAAATATAATACTCGCATGAAACTACTGAAGTTATAATATTTTAAGGTGCTTTGGTTTATTTTTACTTTCATTGACGGCAGCGTATACCCATCATGCTTATCGGAGCTAAAACCTTAAGTCTTAACCACCTTTAGGAAACGCCTCCAGTCACTCCGTATCTGCTCCCTCCCTTCAGTATCTAGGTCTAAAGATGCAGTGTTGGCCTCCACACTGTCCAGTCACCTAAGTTTCGGCCAATATGCTCTAGTAGCTTCTACTCATTACAGTTTAGCAAAAAGATAAAACACTGTAAATAAATATATATATATACATATTCTTAAAAATTCAAGCAATCAAAAAAAAAAGGTGAAAAATAGAGAACAGCTGAAATCAGAAGTTTTAACATAAAAAAAACAAGGAATGTTATTTCAGACGTTTCAATATGAATATATATTAACATAAAATATAATATGACTGACAAAAAAATATTTGGCTTAAAAAACAGTTGAAGAAACATTAGAATATACTTGTAATTATCTACTTGTACCTGTTTGAAAAGAGAAATAACCAGGATGGAAAATAAAATAAATTCATGCAAACATTGTTAAAAATATGCTTGTTTTGAGTACTAGAAACAAGTGGAAAATTTGAGCTCCAAATCACACTACATTCAATGTAAAATCACCAACATTTAAGTAAAAAGTGTCAAGGATACATCAGAAAAGTGTGGCCCATTTTGTACAGCCCAGTTTACTAAATAAAATATTGAGCTCTTAACATTTACAAGTTAAGTTGCTACCTTTATAAGTTTTAGGTAAAAAAATAAATGAACTCGTGGGCAGATTTACAAACGTATTTGTGCAGGCGGCCAAAAAAAGGCTAATGAAAGAACAAACCAATTTATTTCACATAAGCAACTAATAATACCTATAATAGTGACACTCCCTACAGCACGTTTAAGTTTATACATAATTTACATTAAATTGGCACCTACTGTAATAAATAGAATAATTCTAATGAAAAAGTCTCTTAACTATACATTAAAAAAACTAGACTTTTCTGTCAGAAATACGTAAGATCAGACTTATTCTTCATGATTTGTAAAAATTATATCGAAATTAAGCAATTACAGGTTTTTACTGTTATGCTGTGAAAATTTACTGTTTTAATATTAAAATGTTGCTCAAATCACAAAATAAGTGCCTTCAATGCAACATAACATACTTATTGCTCAGAAGAACACTTATAGGCCCTACAGACGATTCAACTTGCAGAACGTTGTGTGGACTGGGGGTATGCAAGTTGGAATGAATCTTATGCTAATGGCCCAACAACAGAATAATAATTCGGTTGGCAGTTTTGCCTACAGACTATCCAACCAGCTTCCCACATGTTGGCTTCTGCAAATTGAATCGTCTGTGAGGCCTATTAAAATTAAGACATCTATTTACACAACACATTTATTATGACAGCCATGTGGAATAGCATCCGCTACGAGTTCAACATACAAATTAAACATTGCTTTATGCATTTTAGCATGAAAAAACAAACATGTATTTGCAATCAAAACAACAGTATTTAATTTATACTTAATAACTTGGCATGTCTCAGTCGAATGATGATGATGAAATGAAATTAAGTAATCATTAACTATGGAATCACTTAGGAATGTAATAAAAAAAATTGTTAGTCTTCCGTAAGGGGTTAATTTTTACCTAACTTAGCATTTTCTCAGTAATTGGAGAAATTGACCTGATTAGGATTTTGTGACTTTTATTTGGGATGGATCAATATTAAAATTCTTCTAATGGTTGGCCGAAAATATGTGAGCACATGCTATATTATTCATAAAAAATTATCCTTGTACAGATTAAATAACCACGGTAACATTAACAGCCTTGGTTAACATCTTTTGTGATATCAAACCACTATGCAAAATCACCATTCACTCTAAAACTTGCAACGCTTACCTCTTACAGAGACGCAATGGCCCGTATAAAATTGTGTTGACTCCATACATAGATAGTACCTTCCATATTTTTTTCCTATCAACTCGGTCATATGCTTTTTGCAGATCGACAAAAGCACAGTAAAGTGTCTGGTTTTTTGCCAGAAACTTCTCTGTGAGCGTGTGCAATGAGAAACTTTGATTCATGCAAACCCTTTCCACTCATCTTTCCCCTTTCTTCCACGTACCCTTTCCACTCACCTTGAACCTCCCATATGTTATCCTTTGTTTTTATTCGTACCCTTTCAATCAATATTTCTATCACATAGTTTGTCAACTGAACTTCGAAGGCTAATAGTCCTATGGTATTCTCTTTCCACGCCTGACCCTTTACAATGGTACAAAGGCATGGTCACAGCCTTTCTCCAACGTAATGGTGTATAACCTTCTTTTAAACACTGCTCATAAAGTTTCCAGAACTATGTGAGAACTACACGGCTATCTTCTTAAACACCTTGACTGCTGACAATGCACCGTTATATTTGGTTTCTTTATTTTCTATTTCTACTTATGGCTTATTATTAAAAAATAAATAAATTATTCCACTTTTTTTCTAAAATTTCAACTCAAACTCTCACTCCTACTTCAACTCCAACTTTTAAACTTTTCCTAAAGCCAGTGGGACAACGGCATCCCCAAATATCTTCATTCAGACAGTTCGCACAACACACATAAGCCAATCCCAACTTGCAAATACATATGTAAATTGTTTTAGCATAATTAACAGGAGCATAGCTAATAACAAGAAACAACCTTGTCAACCGGATTTTGAACCAGAACCACATTATTCTCTTAAGTATGTACAAGTATGTGGATTTATTATAATATTTTGAGTGTAAGTTTTCTTATGATACACAATGTAGCAGTTTCAAAATGGGAGCTTTTAGTCTTTAAATTTTGAGAATAATAACTGAAAATTGGGGTTATTTGTCATGGGTTATTTTCGTAACATGGTTCGGTCTGTTGAGATTTTTGATTTACTTTTCCGGCCTGCATCAATTTTGAGTTTGACCTTATGTATTACTTAAATTAGAATTCTGGCAAAATGATAAATCAAATTGTTTAAATTTACAACTTATCTGATAGGAAAAACATTATAAGATAACTATTAAAAAGACATATCAATCTCATTTACAAATTGTTCAATTTATGCGTGACTCAAATTGTACCCCTTCTAAATTCAGGAACAGAGGATTGTGTTGAGTTCACATTCAACTTTTTTAACTGTGTTGTACTATCTATGTCAGCTTTGGTTTTGTTTGTAACATAATAATATATGCTTCCAGCAACAAATACCAGGAGAAAAATGATAGTCCCCAGAAACCTCCGTGATGGGAACACTTTTGGCGTCGGATAGACGATACCTGTAAAAAGAAATATGTTTTTAGGAAACATTGAAGTATGTATGGTGAAGTTACATACTTCTTAGAACTTTTCTTTGGTAATGATGAAAAAGAACTTTAAAAACACTTAAATTAATGTTTTTATTAAGAGACATTGTCTGTATATGTAATTTAATAAATATAATATTTGGTATTTATGTGCATAAGCAAATGCTATACTAACAATGTCCACGAAGGTCTTTACTACCATTTAAAAATAAGTACAATTTAAAATTGAAATAACTTACTCTCGATTTCGCACACATCAACAGCGGTCGAAAATCGCACTTTTCGTGTTGAATTCGCACTATCATTATCAGGTGCCATCATAATCAATGCTGATTGTGTTTCTGGGGAGTCTGCATAATTTTCTATATCACTAACTATTTCTTCAGAGATTGAGGGATGCCAAGCCGACTCACAAGCTGTTGAATCGTAGCACCCGTTTGGGTTAACCAGCAGATTGTTTATTATTTTTGTGCTTGAGATTGTCGTTCCCTCCGTTAGCAGAAGTTGTGATGCCGACTCCATTTCATGTGAATCAGAGCTCCGGTGATTCTCATCGTAATAGGTGACTACATTGTTTGAGGATTCTTGGATATTTCCGTTAAGATTTTTCTTGTGTGGTGTATTCATATCAGCGACCTTGAAAAAAAAATAGCGAAATTAAAATAAGTTTGCTATGGATAAGAAGTTACAAAGAAATCTTTTTTTAAAGTAAATAAAATTACATCCATAAGGCACTCTTTTTGACATTCCTAACTAATCATTTTAAACTGCTATAACTCTCTTATTACGTGACATATTTATGATTGGCTTATCTTAATGTGTGCTTTGTTTCATCTTATCTTAACATACAATAGATTTCAGGATCTGCCTCTAATATGGTAAACAGTGAGACATAACAATAAATCAGGCCGTGTCTCAGTGCTACTTACACATACCAACACAGTGTTTATATGATTAGTATACTCATTGACGAACAAACTGAAATCAAATGGGATGATATCACGCATACAATGCTAGAGACAACTGTACTATGGCGCGAAATTCAAATGACTGGACTGAATCATCTTCGGTTTCAATCCGTTTTATATAAACAAATCAGAAGTTTTCACTAGTCACCATAAAATGACAGTAAGAGGAAGGATTGAACTATTTATGGTTCACTTATTGGCTAAATTCGTGACGTGTTGACGGTGTACAAAACGGATTTGTCGGAATGCATAAGTGAATGCGCATAACGCTTGGGACACGGTTTGTTCACACATACGTGTATATGCGTAGCGGCGTAAAGGTTAATGAGTAAATGTCATAAAGGAAGATTTACGAATATTTATTAGATTAGCTATCACAGGATTATGTTTATACTATTTGTGAAAGTGTTTGTTTCACATATTAATCAGACTTCAAATATTTATTATTAACTCATGCTTACGGTAAATGAAAGATGGGTCTCGTTTTGGGCCGTCATTGGTACTCCTTTCAGAGGTAAGTTGATATTTCCTAAAAATATAATAATATTCAATTACAGATAAAATAATACCCCTTTATTATTGTTTCAAACTACCAGAGTATTAAAATCGAAAGTAATACTGATACAAACACACCAAACACACAAACACACCTCTAGACAGGTATAGACAGGCGTAGATCCATACCGCACTCGGGCAGCTTACTACTCGCCACTGTGAGATGTGAAGATGAAAAGTTTATTGTTGTTGATATCTTTGTGTGATTTGGAATGAATTTTTATGGTATAATGAATGTTTAGGGGTGGAATTGGGTGTCAGAATCAATCAGAAAGATGAGTTTGTCCCACACCGCCTCTCCTGGAAGGTGCATCCAGGCACCGCAGTTAAGTTACCAAACACAGTGAGCTGCTTGAGGTGACCCATGGGAGGTGCATAGGCTAGGTGCATATTTAAACTAGGATATGGTGATAGGTGCATATTTAAACTAGGAATTAATGTGTAGTGATAGAAAGTAAGATCTGTACAGCGCCCTTGAGGTGATTTTTCACAAAAACGGCCCTATACAAATCGTCCAAATATTATTATTTATTATTATTATTAGCACTGATTTCAACAAATGGGGAATAATTTTATGAAAATGTCAAGCAAAATTACTTTCTTTATCTCAGCTGTATGTGTACTTCAACATATTCTATGTAGGTTTAGTCAACTTCAACATTTATATGAACGATTTGATTATTGGAATCTTTACGAGAAAAAAAAGTTTTAACATTATTTTATAAAACCTCCTTATAATGCATCACTTCCAGCATTTGTAATCAACTTTATTATATTACTGTATAGTAATGTAACAATTTAAAAAAATCTTTAGTGCTTATTTTTATTTATTTTCGTTACTTTAAGCTTACTTTGTATACCTACCTATGTAAAATAATACCTTTTAATGAAAAAGCCCGGTTACGTATATATATATGTATATATGAATAAATAAGTTCCTTTTCGTCAGTTTTCTTTCCTTTCTGCTGCTTTCAGACTGGTTTGTTGACGATTCCTGAAAATTAAATAGTTTTATTTTATTACCAAATCAGTAAGAACATGTCTACATCTAACATGGTATTGAGTTTAAGAGATATTGATTAATGAGACAAGGTATGTACATATAAGTTGACAGATAATAATAAATACTACGAAAGCCGAGCGGTCCAAAGCCTCGAATTCCCCCCGCATCCCAGGTGCAGACGTTGCGACTTTAATCCTCTGCCTAGCTCTCCTAGCCCTCCATCATTGCTCAAGCACTATTATTTGACAAACTCCATAGCAAGCCGCAAGATCTCTGGCCCATAGGAGGGGGGGGAGGTTTCAAAGCCCTTCTGGTTTTTCCCTCCCAAATAATAATTACATATTTTAAATTTTAATTGACAAAGCGGTTAAAATAAATTGTTAACCTATCAGAGTGCCAACTGCTCGGAGACAGTATAACTATGGTGGAATGTTGTGAGACATTCTGGAAACTTTTGTTTTTTAAAAAAAGGTCAATTTCGTCAACAGCACGGTGGAATTATGGGGAAATTACCAGATGGAAAACAATAATTAGGTATAACATTACTGCTCGGCTTTAGGAAACTCACAAAATATTTTGACTGAGTCATGATTTTTTGGTACTTCTATAGACAAAAGTGAATAAATGTAATAGTGGTTGTGCATATAATAGTATATAAGACTTTTTATTATCCACCATAGTGAGATTTTGTGGAATACTGTATAAAATGAAATGATAAAAAAGATGTGCAAAAGTGAAAAAGAAATACAAAATGTGTAGTCACACAATCATAGTATTCGATGTGGTAAGTGTAACACACTCCCCCTCCCCGCTGCACCCCTAGTTCCTGGGAAGAGGGATCATCTGGTGAACCCTGCATCCCTGCCGTCGCTCCTCTCTGCGCACCGACCCTGTCCGCTGCCGATGGCCAAATGGTTGACAGACTAAATATGTCAGCCACGTGTCAAATCTGGAATACCTACGCCTGGAAGGATGACATCGGACTGAACCCGCGCCATTTTTTAATGTTTTAATGGAATAAGATGTGGTGTTAAAACAAGTAAGAATTTGCCTGCAGTGTTAAGATATTTTACTTTGACCAGTTAGTAGCTGAGTGGACAAATAGAGTCTAATAGAGTATGAAAAAAGAGTGGTACAATGCAACATAATGACACGCTTGTCATCTGGCCAGAGAGGGCCTGTCAGTATGTTGCAGCATTACTGTCTCCTAGAATGATTAAATGTATGTTGCAGCATGAATGTGTAAGTGTGAGAATAATGTGGATCCAATTCAAAATCTGGTTGACGTAGGTGTTTCTTGTTAGTAGTACTATGCTTCTGTTAATTCTGAAAGCAACAAAGTGAAAGATGATTTTTGGACTAGTATGAGCGATGTAATGAGACTGAAAATATTATAATGGCAGGGGACTTGAATGGGCGGGTGGGGATTAGCCGCGACGGATTTAAGTTGGCTTTAGGTATTCTTGGGGATAAAAGAACGAATGACAACGGTAAAGGTATCCACCAATATACGTGGGAAAGAGAATGTGAGAGGTCAATTAACGATTTTGTAGTAATTGAATTTATAGGTTGAGAGCCGATACCGTGAACACAAGAGTTTTCAGAGAGGCTGAGGTTGAAACTGACCACTTCTTGGTAGTTTCGATAGTAAACCTCTTCTGTGGCTGGTGATCTAAAGTGAAAACTGAAAAATATAAAAACTGCAAACCGACAATGTGAGAATAAAGTATGAGAATTATGTAGATATGAGATTAAATGAGAAGGGAATAGATGATCTAAGCATGGATGAAACATGGAACCATATAAAAGTGAGTCTGCGTGAATCTGCTGGAAGTATGTGGAATAAGTATGCAAGGAGAAGAAAGGTGACGCATGGTGGGATGACGAGATTAAAGCACTGGTCTCAGAGAAGAAAAATGCATGGCTATGTTGAGTCAACAGTACGCAGATAATTTTCTCATATCTAAATATTGATGTAAAATCTTGTGCACCCATTCAGATGATATCCTACAAGCCTCAGCAATATCCTTAACAGTCAACTGACGATCTTCCATTACAGTTTGATACACTAAATCAGTGATTCCCAAAGTGGTCTATATCGACCCCCAGGGGTCTATGACAACCTGCAAGGGGTCTACGTCAGCGAAAAAAAGATTTGGGGGTCCATGAAATGAAAATGGGGGTCCACGGTAGTGGATCTCAACATACACTGATAGTACCTATTTAGGTACTTACGTAATACTATCTTATAATGGACTTTAATTCTCTGATTATATTAATAAAAATAGTTTTTGTGGAAGATATTTTGCCGATTTGCTAGTACTTTTCGATTTCAAATCTCTACTGACTAGTGCTTTTTTTTTCGGAGGGTATATTTTGTTGATTTGCTAGTACTTTTTGGGGGAGGATTTTTTGTCGATTTGCTAGTACTTTTCGATTTCAAATCTCTACCGACTAGTGCTTTTTTTTCGGAGGGTAAATTTTGTTGATTTGCTAGCACTTTTCGATTTGGGATCTCTGCCGACTAGTACTATTTTTTGACGAGTTCGACTACAATTGAAGTGTTCACCGGGAAGGATTAATTTCAAAGAACTAGCAGTTGCTGAAGCGTTCACAAAACTTTAAAGTTTTTCCCAATGCTAAAAAAAATCAATACTAGGAAAGCAGGGGGTCTATACAAAACAGAAAAAATCGACAAGTGGTCTACGGGACAAAAAAGTTTGGGAACCTCTGCACTAAATCAACCATTTCGTCAGTAGTAGCGGTTTTAGGGTGCCCGGAACGTTCCTCATCTAAAATGCTCGTACGACCACGTTTGTACTCGGCCACCCGATGTTTGATCATTGTAAATGAAGGGGAGGCTTTTCTGTATACAGAGTCTAAGTCAACTTTTATTTCCTTAGTTTGAGTATTTTTCCCTTTCAAATGAGGAAATTTTATCACTGGGCGATACTCAATTTTCTCCATTGGTGACAGACAATGTCAGCTGTTAACTTTGGAAGTGTCATAGACAAAGGAATAATCAGAATGACTTGAAATCTTTACGGTTTACATATGTTAAGGCAATCTATCGGATGGCGGAATTTTTTTTTTTGTAGTTACTTTATATCGATGAGGCCGGAAACTTTTCAAATGACCCTCATAGCATGAAATATCTACAGTCACTCGTGTCTAGGATGAACCAAGTATGTATGCAGAATGAGTTTATGATAAATGTTAGTAAGTCTAAGGTTATGGTGTTTGAAAGAGAGAATACGAGAATGGCTTGTAATATAGTTGTGAATGATGAATATTTGGAGAAAGTGGATGAGTTTGTGTATTTAGGAGGAATGTTTACGAGAGATGGAAAGGCTGTAAAGGATATTGAAAGAAGGGTATGCAGGAAACTCCATTAATGGAAGACTGACCGCGGTTGGTGCAAATAAAAAAAAATGCCAAAAAAGTTAAGCTAGCAGTCCACCAGGACTGATAATAACCTTTATAAATTAAAGTGATATATGGAGCTGGCCAAGGATGAAAGAAGACTGAATTCTGTAGAAATGAGATTCTTGGGGCCCTAGCACGAAACATCGATATACATTTTATCAACAATGTCGGTAATTTGGAATCATTTCTGAGCCTGACTACAGATCGCCAACGAACAAACGACAACTCAAATTGACTAAACATGCTTAATTTAGTTGATGTGAACTGTCATTTGTTCGTCAATCTGCAGTCAGGCTCGATTCTAAATTACTGACATTGTCGTTAAAATCTTTATTGATGTTTCGTGCTAGGGCCCCTGAGGGGTGTGTAAACCATGTATGACCGTGTTAAAAATGTGGAGATCTGGAAAGAATGCATGGCTGATGTAAGCGTAATAAATAGGATTAAGAAAGGGACGCTAAGCTGGTTTGGGCATGTAGAGCGGATGAACAAAGAAAGGAGTGTGAGAATATGATGTGAAAGTAAATGGAAGAAGAAGTCGGGAACATCCGAGGAAGACATGGCACGATCAAGTGAATCAAATATTTGAGTCGGGACAAAAACAGAAGAGTATGTATGAAACAATGTGTGAATGTGAATGAAACAAGGAGTGTGTGCCAATACAGAGTTGTATGGCGGTCCATCATCTCTATGATTTAAAAAATATAAAATACATAAAATAAACAGAAATCCCAACTGAAATAGGTATATTGGACATTAACAAAACAAGTGCACTATTTATATATCGTAAGCGTACGTGTGAAACGTGTCTGGAAATATGTAGGACAAAATAAGTTGGTAGAAGACAGTGACGAATGTGAAGAATATTTGGGCGTAGTTATACAGAAAGCATCCAACCCTAAAAAGATGAAACTGAGAAAAATATGTTTGAACATAAATATGAAGATACAAAAGCATATTACGGCATTTGTAAAGTGAATACCAGTGTTTTTTTCTTTTTGGTAATTATTATAAATAGGTAACTTATAATCTATCAATATATTTATTTGAAAAAAAAATTATATTTCCTATGATATCCTCCATTTTAATTTTTTTAAACTTCAATTTAAGTCAAATATCTGTAATTGCATTTGGGGCTTGAATGTTTTCAGAATGTAGAAATTGCGTATTTATCTATAGGAAAACATGTAAAACTCGATTTTGACAAATTATGGGTAGGACGCTTTCTGCATAATCACGTGCAATTCTTCAATGCTCTAAGAATTTTAGACGTTTTATGTAATAATTTATCAGTTTTACTTTCATTATGAATAAAAACTTACTTTTTTCATCCTGTGCCTAAACCAGTAACTCACCCATCACTGGAATCGGTCAAAAATGACGGATCGACCACAAAAAATGCATTTAAGGGTATAATTGTACGATGAAACGTTCATATTTTTGAACTAATAATGATAGACATATTATATTAACGTAAGGTTCACAGAAAATGTGCAATAAGCACTTTTTTTGGGAAATTTAAAAATTTACCGCGCCACTAGAAGACTTCAGCGCCACTGAGCTATTGGAATTGAACTACAATAAAATATTACGGCTTGCCAAGCTAAGGAAATTAAAAAATTTAGTGTTTGTGTATTGTAACCCTGCTACCGATTTGAAAATTGATCTGTAAATATGTTCATTCCAGTGTGAGGTACTATTTTTTCGCAGAAATTAATGTCATTGAATTTGAAGCCTGGTGAACGTATTTTGAAATGCTTGCATTTATTTTGAAAACATAATTTTTCGTTAGTACCAAGTTTCAAAATCCGGTCGAAAAAGCATTATCACAATATAATTCTAATGCATTTTTTAGTTATTATTGACATCTGTGTACATTTACATAACTTACTGTCATCTTACGAATCAAGAGTCGTGTTTGAAAAAGTATTCACAGAGGGCAGTATTTTAAAATCATTCAGACCGGAGTATGGCTAAAACCGGCTCGCCTTTCATTTAGTGCAGAAAATGTTTTTCAAATTTCGTAAATGCCTCACTTAAATGCTTTTTGACGTAAAATTACCGAGTGAATTTAGTATAGATTTTTTGTAAAAGTATACTTCACGTTCTAAACGATTTTTCAAGCGGTGGGTGTAGTGCTTATTTTTAATTTCTCGCCAAACGTATGGAAACAAATAAATGATTCTACGGAGCCTTTGAATATTTATTTTGGGAATCGGTTTGCATCCCAGGAAATCTGAAAATCCACAGAAATATCCCCCCTTCTCAAAAACATTCAATTGTGAATTTTTCTGGCCACCCCTCATTTGTACTCGTTGATAAAAAGGTTCTACATCACCGGTATAGACGAATTAAAAATAATGTCAAAAATTACACTACAGATACGTATTAATTTTTTTACCTTCATATCTTCCAATCATTTAAAACTGAGCATTTATGTTCAACATTTCAAACCAATACCTACGTAGTTTTAAAATCTAGGTAGAGTGGAAATCAAATAGGTACTTTCGTGTAGCGAGTAAATTTAAAAATAAATCGAAAACTTTTTCAGGACAACCTGTGAAAATTGCTTCTTCTACTGCTTTCCCTTTTACATTTCCTCCCAACAAACGATTTAACTATTGGTGTCCATATTGAACGTCCCTTCAACAGAAGCACAGTGCCAGTGTCTTACGGTAATCAAATAAAAATAACTCACGTTTACTCACCATATCGTATATTTAAAAAAAAAAAAAAAAAATTGTTATCAAAGGTGAGCCACTATCATTTTGTTATTGTGCGGTAATCAGTACTTACTGTGCAGTAAATACCGATTGCGCCCTAAATGTTTCCATACATTTTGGATAGTCCTTGAATGTAGTCATGTTGCCAGCACAATACAAAACATAATTATCCCGTGATGAAAGTAATTTTAACATGATTTAGGGATTTTTAAAGTAAATTTAAATGAACTTCAGAGATGGCGCCCATGTTTTTTTGCACAGTTTGAACGTATGGTGGGTCCGGCGCTGTCTCCCAGATATCTAATTCTCAATTCGGGGAATGCTGTGAGAGTGCAGGAAAATGGAGTGGGGAATGAGAAGGAAAAAGGTAGATTGGGATTTTATGTACCTACTCTATATAAATATCGTGATTTCCTTGCAGAAATAATTTGGTGAGTTATTTTATAATCGAAAAGCTGTTTCCGAAATAACAAGTTTTGGTTCGGATATAGTCCGAGAAAAGTAACACCTACCCTTCGCCAAATAGTAAATTATGACCAGCTTTTCAATACAAAAGTTGAAAACTTTCGGGCGGTAAAATTTGCAAGCATTTTTAAGAAAATTGGAAAATCGTCACGCCACGCCACTGTCGGGAGTGCCCCCTGGCACGCCACTGCAATTGCGCCATTAAAGGGGCGTCAAAGCTTCACATTGCGTTCGCATTTATTCACCGTAATTATTGAACTTCTCCATGCAGGAAGCAGATAATCTTTGTGGAAATATATGGCCATCATTTACCCATGTCGGTTGGGTAATCGCCCTGATTTACTAGTGTACCGTAAATTTGCAGCGGGTTAAGTGGGAATCGAGGTGTTTGTGTTGGTCGACCGGAGTTTTGCAAAGTAACAATGAATGAATTATTACGAGTGCTGGCGTTATTGTGGGTTGATGCATAAGAACATACATTTGTAGTGCTTTTGGTTTCAAAAGCACTGTCGTTTTAGAGAGTTTTTTTGAACGTATCAACCATGCAGTGCAAAAATCGTAGTATTGAGAAAATCGAGCTTAGTTTTTCAGCTTTATCAAATTGCCACTCAAAGTTATAATGACTAGATTACACAATCATGCATTTGGTTGGAAGGTTGGCAGGTACTCACTCACCTCTCATGCAAATTTATCACCTGCTCTTTAACTTTCAGATTTTCATCTTTTCTGTTCTCTATCGCTTCTTTAGGATTAAAAAAAAAAACACGGATGCCGATAGTATCAAGGGCACTCTGCATTCATTTAGTTGTTAGTGTTTTACTTTTCTCGTATTAATAAGCATTTTTCTTTGAATGGACATAGTTACACAGCGATATTCTTAGTCATCGTTAATGTTGTTTAAATAATCTGGGTGAAAGTTAGCATTGATAAAATAATAAATATACTTTGTTTTATCTCTTTAAATTATGACATAAAATAAAATTGTTGTCTTAACAAAAGTTAAAATTATAGTGAATTATTTAATTTTTATAAACACTTTGAAAAGTCACCTGCAATCAAATGGTGGCAACCTGGGCACGTGTTCGTAAGATATTTAGGTATTTAACAGTAAGGAGTGGGTAGGTTCACGCTTGTCAGAATCTCGTTAAAACATCTACTTGAACATACTAATAAGTAATCAATTTAAGTTTAAGTTTGATTAATGTTACCAGTGCTGTTTGTTCTGAATTCCAGAATCAATAAAGAATTCTTACATTTTAAACTTTAAAGTAAATTATTTGAAAAAAAGCAAAATTAAATTTTTTGAAAATGACACCTTTACCAATCGCATGTCATGAAAGTGTTAAAAGGAAATGAGCGATACCTTACTTTTAAGAGCCCTTTATCAGCAATGGTTGTCTTCGTATAAAATAAAAATAGTTTTTTTTAAGGGAAACAGAAAACGGAGGAGGCATAAACAACTTGGGTTCCACAACGAATAGACTGACGCAGATTTGTGTAGGCCAACCTAGGATTATGAAGAATACAGGATATGTTAGTATATCAATACTTTAGTTAGTCACTGTGGAAATTATTAGTATGTGTTTATGTAATAGAAACCAATTCATTGATATCAAAAAACGACGCGCAAATCATATTAAAACCTTGGTAAATTATCACAAATTCGAATGAAAAAGTTGCTTAGAGTCTGACGTTCTCCTTTTCAAACTTCCTCAAGATTTCAATAATGATTTTTTCTTAGATTGAAAATTTAATAAAATTATAAATAAAATGATTTTCGTAAAAAAAAGAGTACAACTCTCTCATATTACATTGCTGTTATGTTCAATATTTTAATGCCTTATTTATTTTAAATTATGCTACGGTAGTGTGTTTTTATTTAAAAAAAAAACAAATTCAAACTAATTTATGTTTGGATTTATTTAAACAAAAAAATATTACCAAGAAGCAACAGAATAAAACAAGAAATATTATTTTTTGCAAGACAAATCGCGACTGTCACGGCACGCCCCGCCTCGCCCCGCTAAAACCTGCCTACCCAGTTATGACCAATGGCATTCTTGTCTGGCGTAATGAGCTACACAATACACACTTCTAATCCCTTCATATTAAAAAAACAAGTATTTCATCAGCGAAGTATATACCCATGTATGTTTATAGCTGCCTGGGCACGGGGGTTGCGGGTACATGTATGCACAGCACGCAGATTACAAATAAATTATGCATTTTCGTCGGCTGTCAGCCGGCGAGGTAAAACTCTAGGTGGTTAATAATTTTAAATGCACTAATGGGGTAGATTTAATCACTGTCATGGTTGTTTCTGGTCTTATGGCACGAGAACAGATAGAATGCAGGAAAATACTTTTCTTTTTTTCATAACTCAACTGTGTTGTTCATTTTCTTCTGTTTCTAGTTTGTCGGTTTGTGGTGGAATATTTCATCTTGCTGGTTCCTGATGACTGTAAATTGTGGACTGGCTATTTACTTAAAGTGACCTTACCTTTTACTTTTAGGCAATACATTGGGATACGCTCCCTATCAATATGAAATTACTCATTATTTGAAAAAAAAGGAAAATCTTTGCGATCTTATTTATATTTTTACAGAAGCCTATACATAACCTACTTTGAATCTCATTTGTTACACAAATCATTAAAATTATTACATAATAATATAGTAAATAACATAAAAAGAATTATCATTTTTTTCTTAATACCAAAACTTTAATCAAATTGTTATTAACCTAGACAGATTAACACATAAATTGATAATTAGGAGTGAAGGAAAATACATTTTTTCATAAACCACAAGGTTTATACTAAAAGTACAGTTATTTTAATTTTAAAAGAATATGAACTAAATTGTGTATATAATAGTAAAAAAAATATTGTGTTTTAAAAATAATCTTACATTCGAAAATTTTGATTAGTTAATATTTAGCTATACAAATCGACCCTTAATTGCGACCATGTAAAACATGATGATACAGAAAGTTACAATAAATGTTTACTAAAGAAAGAAATGATCTTGGAGATGCAATTTCTCCCCTTCAAATAACAGATAAACAAATAAATATTTTTGGTATTTGCAGAAATATGCAGTTTATAGGCCAATTCAACTATTTTCAGCTTGCAAGATATTTCCATAAAATTCATGATTCTTTTTACAAAGATTTTTTAGATATTATTATCTAAAAAAAATCTTTTACTCTTAAATAATATCCAAAGTTCCCCCGAAATCAATAAAAAAATTCCCATCTTCAATTCAATTCTAAACAACAACAAAAAAACTTTCCCGAGCGTATTAAATAGATATATGCAGTATCATTTGTTTAAAACGATATTTCAGTTTGATTAAGAATTTAACCATTAAATCCAAAACAATTTTTTTTACGAAACAAGCACCTTATGCTTTTCACCAAATTGAAAATATTTAAAATAGTTATTCTTGCCCAATCAGACAATGACAGGGTTGTTCCAATAGATTTGTAATGTTTTATATTGTTAACCCTTCCACTACCAGTGTCATTTCTCAAATACTCGTATACAATATCGATGTCTTTTATTTGTGTACATTTGTAAAACAGCCCCACAATTTACACATTTCGAGGTAAATATACGCTTCCTTCATGGAAACTACAAAAAAAAAGTTTTTTTTAATGAAAATTTTCAATATCAAAAAAGTAAGGTTTTTGAACATATAAGTATCATTTTCATTTTTATTATGCCATTATTTGGGAGAATTAATTAATTTTCTGTAAAAATATTTCTCTATGTACCTGCCAAATCGATAAAACAATACCGTTTTGTTGTAGAAAATAATGTTTCATTAGCTAGAATAATTCTACTTAAGAAAGGGATAATATCTTAAAGAGCTAATAATGAAAGTATTCTATGGGTAGGCACAAGTAAGATACTTATCACTTTTGTATCTCATTTCTGCCATTTCTTTTCAATATCCTTTCTCTTCCATGCCATTTAACAAAGTCCCTTAAATATCAATTTATACATTTCTGGGAACGGGGCTTACGAATAAGCTTAAATACTAATACAATAAATAGATTCTAGCTAAGAAATACTACAGATATTTAGATTATTTGTACATTTCGTATTTTCAAAGCACCGTCGAAAAGATAATCGTTAGTACCAAATTTATAAAATGTTGTCAGTGTACTGAAGTATGTTTTACGTAATAAGAAGATACAGATCGACAAACTTAAATTTGCAATTCTTTTTTTAACGTATGTTCGTCTATTTCGAAGTAACTATTATTTAATGTCCAATAGTGACAAATTCATATTTTTTAACATATCACGAGTTGATTTTTAATTTCGCTTTTGTTGTGGATAAATTTAAATCAAGAAAAATCCCAGTTGTTTTTCGGTGAGATATAACTAAGTTGATAACTTAGTTGAAAACTAATGTCTATGTAAATAATCGAGTAAATAACTAGGTATATAAAGCATTATTAAAATAAATCGGGCTTATGTAGTGAACAGTCAACACAGGTCAGAATATAAATTATGGAAAAATGCAGTACATTTATCCTCTATAAATTATATAATAAGGTTTCCTTAATCACTAAGTAAATGTGAAGAGGACCAGTAATTGCCGAAACAACTAACCCCACACATACGCACCGTGCTTCAGTGCGGTGCCGCAAAACTTCAATAGGTGATTATTCACGATATTCTAAGAAAAAAAAACTACTTATGTTTTTTAAACAGAGCAACTCTACTTTGCAAGAAAAAAAAAATTGTTTTTAAATTGTTGAAAACTTAAGTTGTGGTCGTAGCTTTACAAATATATCAATCGATTATCACGTCAACGCTAAAATATGGTGAAAGTAGGTACCGGCTCATTCGCATAAGTAGTTAGCTAGATCACAGTAGCGGTAGATTACTGCCCGTGGTGGGTGGTATAATATTTACTATTAAGGATTGGTTACACGCCACTGTACGGAAATTAATAGTATATCATCACTTTGTCATTTAGCCTGAAAATAAAATATTCACTTTTTCTTTTGGTTTTTCACTTGGAGTAAAAATGTATGGAGAGAGAGCTAATTATTTTTACCCAACCTATACAAACTTTAGATAAATCACTTTCTCTGGGTTTTTACGCCGTACACCATGAGAGAGAAAGATACAGTAAATATAATACACCGCTTCTATGTACGTTCGCGATGATCTTGGGCTCCCGGGTCACCGTTGGACTCCGCCTACATTTTTTATTATGCCCCTAAGCTTGACACAACTAAACTGTTTTTTAGATTATACATGTATGCTATATTTTTGTTGATAACAATACTGTGAAAAAGTGGTTATACGAGTAAACAAAAACATTATGTCGATATGTGATATGAATGAATGTATAAATACCCTAGCCTTAGTCTTAGCCACGCCCAGGTCCGCCGAGTCCGGTGAAAATCATCAAAAACTGACTACACTGCCTTGGATAGATACCACCTTATATATACTCTAAGGTTTTTCATTAATAATCACCCTCTGGAGTTTCGCGGTACCAACCCAAATACGGTACATAAAATACCCTGATAATACGCCAAATACACCAACTTTTATTAATGATTTATTTCACGCTTTAGCAAATAAGAACATTGGCAAAAATATTTGTTTTTTTAAATACACGCATAAATGGTTCATTTAACAAAATGCGAATACACGCTGTTTCCTTACATTGTTATTTTAAGAACCATAAGAAACTTGAAACAAGTATTATCGTTTGTGTGCGATTAAATACCACATAATATTTAATGATATTTTATACCAAAAATAATGTCGTAGATGAGAAATTTTTTTTTGTTTTATATTTTATTGAATGTAAAGGTCGGAATACAATGAATAATATTAAAATTCCGTGTCATAACGCAAATGTATCCACAAATCTAAGCAAACCATTTTAAAAATACATTTTGGAATCTACTAAAGCATTTAAAATACCTACATGACCATTTAGAAAGAAAAATATGATTGCTTAGAGCACAGATATTATATCTCTCCATTTGGAGACAGTAGTCTAGTATAAGGAGAACTGATATTGTAATGTGGTAAAAAATGAAATTTATAAATCGCACTGCTCCAAGGATTTTGTGAGGAAGTTTTAAACAACTGATATGTATACCGCCGTAGTGAATGCGTCACACTTCCAATAGAAGGACAAGGGTTCCAGGTGTGTCTGAGTCTTAATTTAATAAGTGGTGCGTGCCCTAGCTATGGAGGCCGGCAACGTCACCGCGGGCATACCAACCAAGTGCGGGTGGGTGTCGGGGAGATGGGAAGGGGGGGAGTAGTTGGGTGTAAAGAGGGGAAGCACCCCAACTTTACTTTACTTTCAGGGACTCGTGACTAACTTCCTGATCCGGGCATGATGTACACATTGATTGGGATTGGATTAATGTTTTAAAGTTAATTAACAAACATTCGAAATGTGTTTGAACCAATGATACGGTACTTCTAGATGGGCCGATTGCAGTTAGAAAAAATAATAAAACTAATCTGAAAATTTACCATCCTTATAACTTAAAATACTAAACGTTGTTTGCACCCAATGGAGGAATTGACAAACGAACGATTTTATTATATTAGTCCACAGCTTTTTTGTATTCACAAAATCTACATTAGCGACGCCACCGACTGCAAAATAAATAAATCGATTTGTAAGCTAATTTCATCCTAGCCATTGCTACAGATTGACATACTTACGACTGCTAACTAATTTTAAGCATTCGAGGTTTTAGCTCAGTAATCGCTGTTTGGCAACGTCATAAGCGTAGAGATAAATGACATAATCTGTTAGTTGAACTTTTGTTAATTATTTTGAGCGCCTATCCAGGGGGTACCTACCTATCTACCAGTATTTTTAGTGGAGTTTCACTTCTTGTGTTAAAAATATATTACAGATTTTATTTTTATTTTATCCAGTTTTAATGTTTGTAGTTAATGATTTTTGACAGTTTTAAACTATTAATTAATGGTGGAATTTCATTTTGATGACTTAAAAATACTACTATTCCTCTTTTTTTTACTAAGACCCTTTTAAGATCGGACCGGTTTCACCTTATAATGGGCATCTTTAGACTGGTAAATTTTTAGTGAATCTACGGTGTTTATACTCTTGATGTCTGGAATGGACGCTTTTTTTGCCTATCTCATATTGAACATCGGCTTACAAAAAAAAGCAATGGGCCCTCTGATTTCCTTGGTTGTAGCGAAATTTTCCATGGACTTTATGAAAGAAACAATTCATAACATAAAATCATTCAAATATGTTTTTTTTTACATATCAATATTTTATATGTCAATAACATCTTAGTTATATGGACAGGTACCCGTAGATTACTCGACCTCTTTATTAGAGTTAAACAAAATAAACATGTTAATTAAATTCACAATGGTGGTAGGAGGAGATAGCAATTTCCTTGACCTCATACATCATACACCGAGACATTACATATCACATAAACATTCAGTCTTTCATTCTATCACACAAAATACCTAAATTATAATGAAGAATTAAATACTATAAAAAGTGATAGTTGAAAATATGGGTATAAAAGTGAAATAATAGACTATACTAAATAAAAATAATTAAAAACGTATTGAACTCTATCAATAATAACCTAAGGCATACATAATGAGAAGAAACTCAACACACAGTGGGCAAAACTTCCATGCATATATAGGTGAGATATAAAATAAAATAAAATATCGAGATTAGTTAATAATAAAACACATAATACAGCATTTTACATGGTAACTCGTTGGTAAAATACTAATCAACAATTAAAATAAAAGATAACAACTTAGTAACTCTGGAGTGTACACGATTAATTGTGGCGACTGCCCATCATGTTGTGTAGGCCAAACGGGCAGAGCCTTTCACATTAGATTAAAGCAGAGGTTCCCAAATTTTTTTGTCCCGTAGACCACTTGACGATTTTTTCTGTTTTGTATAGACCCCCTGCTTTCCTAGTATTGATTTTTTTTAGCTTTGGGAAAAACTTCAAAGTTTTGTGAACGTTTCAGGAACTGCTAGTTCTTTGAAATGAACCCTTCGCGGTGAACACTTCAATTGTAGTCGAACTCATAAAAAAAAAGTACTAGTCGGCAGAGATCCCAAATCGAAAAGTGCTAGTAAATCAACAACATTTACCCTCCGAAAAAAAACACTAGTCGGCAGAGATTTGAAATCGAAAAGTACTAGCAAATCGGCAAAATATCTTCCACAAACTTTTTTATTATTAATATAATAAGGGAATTAAAGTCCATTATAAGATAGTATTACGTAAGTACCTACATAGGTACTATCTGTGAGGTGGATTATTACATTTGCGGGAAGCCAACATTTTGGTGACGGCCTGCCTAAATGGAATCCACTCCCGTGGACCCCCATTTACGTCTCATGCACCCCCAATTTTTTTTTTTCATTGACGTGGACCCCTTGCAGGTCGGAATCGACCCCTGGGGGTCGATATAGACCACTTTGGGAATGACTGGATTAAAGGAACATTTTTCCAGCTGGGTCAATAGTAAAAGTGAATTGTCCAACGTAGCCACTCACTTATTAGACAACCATAATTTATTTCATAAAGATATAGATTTAAAAATATTGCATGTGTGCAATAAAGCGAAAAAATTAGACATGTTAGAATCACCAGAAATAAATAGGCTTGTAAATAAAATAGAAGAAAAGTACGTATTGCATATCCATTAATATTAAGGTTCATTTTTAAGTAAATAATAATATTTTATGCATGGATGTGAATAGGCAATACTTGTAAAAATACCAGAGTGTAATGTAATCTAGAAATTTTGTCCCTAACATCTAAAGGGAAATGTACAAAAGATAATACCCTGATGTGTATCTATTATTATTATAAGATATTTTGCCAATCCACCCATGCAAATATACTTGCTATAAAATACACTAAGCAACTTAGAGGGTAAACTCATAAATAGCCAACTGTTAAAAATAAAACCGAGAACAATAGATATTATATCGATTTAAAAAACCCACAGATGCATCTAACTCATCACTATGGGCATAATTACATACATAAAAATATTACAAAAATGAGAACATCTTTACCATAATATTTTACAAAAATATTCCGTCCAAAAAAAATTGTTACAAGGGAATAATTTTTTGAGATAATTAAAAAAAAATCATTGATTTTAAGAATAAGAAAAAACTCAAGTTGAGGTCTATAAACAAAGTATGTACTGGATGTATAAAATTTTGGTGTAAGTTAATAGTATTTCCCGCGTCCGTTACTAGATGGCGTCAGTAGTAATATTAGACTTCCATTCGCAGCACATAAATAATACGAAAACAAGCTTCACATTATGTATACCTAGTAGTTTCAAAGTAAAACTACTTCGTTTTTTAAAATGGTCAGTTTTAATTGGGTGGAAGAGAATACCAAAAGTCTTAATTTGGCTGAGATATTTTGTTGCAGCTGTTTAATGAAAACTTAATTTGAGTACGAATAATTATACATTTTGGAAAATTATTTTCCGTCAGTTAAAATATCTATAACACTAAAATAAAATGTTAACATTATAAAAATCCAAAATGTATAGCGTACTTTCTCTAGACCTTGGAACTTTAAAAACAAAAAGAAAAAGACAAACATTGCCGGGTTACGAATAACCTGACAATATTTGAAAAACTCCTACTGCCATCATAAGAAGCGGAAGATGTTGCTTGTGCAATGATGGAGGACTTAGCCAGTAGAAGAATTGGACGCACGACGCCCGGGTGGGAATGAGGCGCGTTTGTCCACTAAGCTACCGACCGGTCAATATGTTTTCCATGTAAATTAAAATATTTTAAATGATAAACGGTTAGTTTTCGAGTTTTATAAAATTGCTTTATTTTTAAATTAATTGTAATTTAAAAAATACAATATTGCCCTATCGAAAGCACGTGTTGTGATGATATTAAAAAAAGAGAATAGTTTCTTCACAAATTATTTCCATGACATGTTTTATTTTATTTTACATGTAAACATTTAAACGAAGTCTAGATATATTTTTGGACATGGAATTGAATGAACAAACACATTATAATACAAACTCAAATAATAACATGTTCATGCATACACAACTTAAACTTTACTAAAGCTTAGGTAACACGACGTAAAGCATACCGTTTTGCTGTAATGTTTTTGGCACGAGTCTCGTTTTATTGGCTCCAGCATTATGTAATTTATGTTTCCGATTTCACGGTGAATGATAATAATAAATCACCCAATATATACAATATTCTTTAAGCAAGCCCAACCTAAAGGCATTTAATTAAAACTAAAATTCTTTGAAAGGACTTTCCTTACCACCCAGATCCAAACAAAGAAGAAACTTAAGAATTTATTACGTTGTTTAATAAGACCTGACTTTTAGGTAAGGTAAAGGAAAAAATGGCTGAGGGTTATGTTTTCTTTTTTAAGTATTATTTCCATCTGTATGTTCAATATTAGTGATTTCAAGAAATCGTGGGAGTCATATAGTTATCGATTTATTGTAGATGTAATTAAACAATGTTGAACTCACCCATTGAAAATAATATTTAGACTTATTTACGGTAGAAAATGCATGCCAGAGAATTGAACATGAACATGAACATGAACATCATATGTTGATTCGATACTTAAAAGTAGATAAAATGTTAGCAAATTAATATTTCACCCACTCGAACCGGAAACTTAATAATCTACTAAAATCACTCTGTAAAGACTTTAAACACGTAATAGTTTTTATGTAAGATGGCTTAAAAATTTATATAGGTATCTATAGAATTGGAATAACGTAATAAAAAAAAAACTCCTTGGTGTATATTTTGCCTCCCAAAAGTATCACTAAATAAATAATTTCATAAAGATAAGAATACCGATGACTTATTGCAATTGTTTAGTTCTATGTGATACAGTAAAATTAATGGAAAACATCACATTTTAAATATTAAGTAATTTTAGATGTACAGCATGATTGTTGCTATTTGAAAGTGGTATAAAATTATTATGTCCATGGAAAATAAAATCTTTATCAAAATACACACACATTTTTTGGTCATCGGATTCAATAAAATACAACGAGGGTAAGCTTTACACAATAAGGTGCAATCGAAGTGTTGGTGAATAAAATGTTCTGTAATAAGTAAATGCGGATTGCTAAAAAAATAAATATGATTTTTCTGTCAAAATAATAATAACAGTAAAGTTATAGAAATATATTAATTATTCTCCCCAATTAAGAACTTAACATACAAATTCTATCCAATTTATCCCTTTTCTTAAGTGCAGTATCTTCAAGAGGTGATTCTATAGAATAGTGCAAGCATAAAACATAAATAACTTTGTTCTAAATTCCAAAGTGACAGGTATTTGAGGTAGTTTTTGTGTACGGTTCCTATGAATGTCTAATAAATACTAAATTTTCGTACCGTTCCGAGTCTGAAATTTCACACACTGATATTGCTATTTCTTTGTTATTGTCATTAATGCTGGTTTCATCGACCGTCTTGGCAAGAACAAAAAAAATGAAGGTTGTTTTGCTCTTTCTAAACAAAACATAATGTTGGTATGTATTTTAAAACTTGAAATAGAGAAAAAATCTTCAAAGACTAAATATTAATAGAATAACACATTCACGACACAAGTCTATGAAATCGCCAAAAAAAAAAAAAAAAGTTTTCTCTTAAAAAAAGTGTCAAAATTGATAAAACTAACTTCTCGCGCTGATTCGCATCTGATATTTTTGGCTGTTACTACAGTTATTTTGAAACATTTTGTCTAATATGTTGATTTCGTAGACAATCTCGGACCAAGAACTATATTTAAGTTTAAAAGTTACATTGATACCTACTTTTTTTACTCATTATTTTCAAATCTAACAAGAAACATCCGGTACGAAAAAGCATTTAAAAAAAGGTTAACTGCAGACAAATAAATAAAAAATAAATATTAAAGAGAACAAAAAAAGTCAGCTTGATTTTGAGGGTGCGACGTTGCCCGCAGTGGCGGCTCGTGACTTTTTAGTGTGCTAGAGTGGTAAGGTTGAAAAAAAACGTCATCGTTGATGTTGTTGTAGCCGAAAACATTTTTTTTTTTTAGAAATTTCAACTTTTTGAATGAAGATTTTTTGAAATCCGTGCAGTGCACCACCATAACTGAAAATTCCTAAAAATCTTGATACAAAAAAAAAAAATTGAAAAAAAAAAAACATTTTCGGCTACAACAACACTAACAATGTCGTATTTTTCAATCTTAGCACTCTAGCACACTAAAAACTCACGAGCCGCCACTGGCTACCAAGCGTATTTATCGAGTAAGTTCCACCTTACACTACAGACTTTAAGTGTGAAAATTACCTTTGTATATAAAAAAATGAAATAGAAAGAATAATAATAAATCTTTTTTAATATCACGTTGAATCACCTCCGAAGTTACAACACTTTACCCCCGGACATTGTATATTTACTCAGATAATCTATTCAACATGCTCTTCTCACTTAATATTATTCCCACCGCGATGTTTACATAATATAAGCACCTTAACTTACAGGTATGTTACTAATATTAATCAAACACCGCAATACATATTAAAGATAGATGTTGAAATCATTGAGAGCCTAGATTAAACGTACATAAAGCAAAATATATATTAAAGGTTTGATATCTAAGCGAAGTTCATACTGAAGTTAAGCTACAGTGTACATATTTGCAGAAATAATTGAAAATTTTAGAAGAAACTATTTATACAACACCATAAAAACAAAATAAATAAGATGTTGTATATGTTTTTGATGATTCAGTGAATACATTATTTTAAAATAGTTTAAGGAGAAAAATGAAACTATGTAATTTTTGGACGCTTAGTACACGCAAAGCTATTTTTTTTTAATTAGTTATATACAAATATGATTCTATATCGTTTTTTAAGATCTATTTTTAAACTTATTGCAGATGATCCTGATTTTTTAGGAAGGAAATATGAATTTAAATTAAAGGCTTAACTACTTGGAACGCTTTATGCATATTAACGCGTTGCCACCATTCGTGATCAATCAAACCTCATCAATCATACATATTTCAAGTCGCTTTTCAATATACACGCGTGTCTCGCTCAAGTCGTTGGAGTAAGCGTATGCTATATTGTCCACCGGGTCCGCGTGAAAACTGTGCTGGCGGTATTTAGAGACGGATTGCTCTTACCTTTGCTCTGGCTCAATGAACTATAAGATCTTGTAAGGTAGGTACGCAATGTGTACGGGGCTGGGTTGAATACCATCATTTAATTTAAAGCACCTCATTTTCATATGGGAAGTATTATATCTGGTTATAGAAGACACTTTAGTCAGCTCCGTCGTTCTCGGGACCTCTACTCTAGACTATACATATTTTTATGTTAATCAAATCATGTTCACGTTAAATCAGGTTATTGCATCGAAAACCGTCATTCCCAATAAGCAGTTCGTAAAATGACTGTAAAATGTATTTTGTGTTAACAATGCTCGGTAAAAAATAATTGCTGCAATCCTGGCCCAGAGAATGCCTTAATCGCCCATTCTCAATATGTCTAGTGAGGGCCTAAGAAATATTTTCAGTGTAATTTATTTGGCGTTGATGAAAAACAAAACACAATAATATGCAGTTAGTAATATTAAAAAATTTCAGAGAGTATTTCAAATATTCCAAAAACTTTCGGGGTGGTATGAAAAAAGAGAATAATCATTTTTAGATTACATTTCCCTCTACAAACAGATCTCCGCCTTCAGTATGCAATATCTAGAATTTGAAATTGAAACTCCCAAGATGTGGTTTTCTAACAAAAGTGGTTTCTTAAAGAAATTCGTCATATTTCCTTTGAGGCGAAGAGAATAATCTAAATATTTGATTTCTGTGGCGGTGCAAACCAAAGAGTCGAAAGAAAATCCAGACACACGGTGAGTTACTACACTGTACGTAAAACATATACGAGTATAAACACAGCGATAACCTCCGAGGATAACTAAACGCCGTAAACTCATTGGATCTAGATCAAGAAGGTTAAGGAATCGGGAACATTAAATGACAAATAGAATTTGTTACAACTTTTAAAATATTTTGCACATCGCTTAGAGTGATAGATACTCCTAGTAGCAGTTGTGAGGAACCAAGTGACTAGATATAAATAAACAGGTACTTCCCTTCTTATTCCCCTCTCCCACTTACAACAGCCTCACAGCATTCCCCAAAACAGGAATGCCATATTTTCACTGACACCGAGTGGTAGTTACTCTTGTGCGGCAGCGCAATTTTAAACGATTATTTATTAATAATCGAGGTAACGAGCGCAACATACATATTGTGTAAAATGAATTGGGTATTTCAAAAACCACTAAAAGCGCAGACATCATGACCCGGGGAATAAAGGAAGAACAATCGAGTCACTGTGAAAAATCAAAAGCAAGAAACGGCAGATTCGGTGTTTCAATTAATCAAAATAGTTTTTGCCAGAAAACTACACACAGCCCTCCCCCGCCATACAGGACTGACGAAGGTTATTCGCAAGGGTAGATTTTTTTCGTCCCTCTGGGAGTAGTATCAAATTAGAGTTAGGAATGTGACCAGCCCATCGGGATCGCAAAAAATCAAGAGTTGTATCATTTCTATACAAGATTGTGTACGTTACATATTGAAGAAAAATAAAATACCTAACTGACAAGCCGAGTAAAACAAAGTGACTGGAGAAGGATACAAGTAAATAAAAAATTACGTTTGAGTTACACGAGCGTTTACATTCGCTTTGAATACCAATAACAATCAGGGGCGTGCGGACATTATTTACCATTTTGGCGTTATTCGCGAACAAAAAGATTTTGTTTGGAACTTTTAAGGTCGAATGGGACGCTTTATATAAAAATAAATATCTCTTGTTACGAGAAATTTCTGAAAATGTTCATTTTTTCATATAGATGAGGTTTTTCCTTTTCTAAAACTTCAATTATTTTTTCTTAAAAATGTTTTTAATTTAACATTTTTATCTTTACAAAATATTTGTTTATTATACAGGAGTATTTACTAATAAAGTAAAAGTAGAAAAGCTTTTTATCGAAAAAAAAAAATTATTGCACTTTATTCCCAATTCAAAACTTTTAGATTGATCCAGTGCAATACATATTTTGTTTTTACTAAGCAGCTGAAGTTTTATTGTTTTTTTTTTCAGAATTCCACCATTTGCTTTTAGACGTTGAAGCAGTTATCTATGGCGGGATTCAATCAAGTAGGCACTGTGAAGTGTTTCTGGTATTAGTCAATACACTTTTCGTTTTTCGTGAGGTGTTCACATGAATAATAACTTAGATTCAGATAATTACAAAACTAATTGTAGAGATACCAATTTGAGGTTGTTTCTAGAATCGGCTATTTATTAAATTTCACTATCTCTTTGAAAATATAATTCATTTTATATTGCAAATGTAACTTCATCTACTGGACTAAACACAATGTTTGTCATTGATAGAGGAAAATTACATCATCACGGAATGCCTTTATATACACTTGGCATAATACTAAGTTCACTATTCAAAGTTTTATCGTAGCTCGTCTTAAGTTGGACAGTTACTAAAAAGAAATTCATGAAGTCGAGTTTCGATTCAGCTTTTTGTAGCCTTCGGTAGATTTTTAAAGTCAAGAAAATAACAAAAGATCTTGATAGTCTTTTGAACAACTTTTGTTTTCTTATCTTTAACGCCACCTCGCTTTTCACTGAAAAAACAAGACTTTTGTGTTGCGAAAAATAATGTAACGTAGGTACTTACCTTCCTTTTAAAATGTTTGTACTTTGATCCCAATTTAATTACTTTAAAATATCTACTTCAACCGAAATAAATAATACAATGAAAAATTAAACGGGGTCGATATATTCGGTGTCATTACCAACTTTTTTCTAATTTTCATTAGTATTTTTGTTATTTCGTCAACCATTTTTTAATTTTTTATGGTGAATACCGCACAAAAGTCCCAACTGCTTCCAACCTTCTGGAGTAAGTAAGACTATGGCATCCCCACTTGAGTTTGTTGTGAGGGAAAGGAGATGGGGAAGAGGAAGGTTAGGAAATACCTGGCTATTCAGATCTGGTCACCAAACACGGCAACTATTTCAAGCAGCGTTTCGATTCTGAAAAGTGCTCTTTCACCAGGCCGATATTTAAAAGTATCCACCTTTCTGGAACGTGCCGCAAATATAATTTATCTTATCTTAAATGAACTAAATGTGAAATAACACATATTCATTTAAAAAATATATTTTTATATTTTTCATCTTGGTAAATACAAAATTTACGGGATTGCTCCGTGTCTGTCTCACTAGGGAATTCGCGGCATTTGATAACATTAATTTGCGCACGCCGGGTTCGAACCCGCGACCACTGGATTCGTAGTCGAGCGTCTTACCACTCGACCACGGAGGCCGTCAAATCATTAACTTTGATCAGCTACATGGTCAAAACTAAAAGGATTATAGCAATGCGTTATAAACTATACAAGTAGGTACTTATTTTACGCTTATGAGCTACGTATTTTATTTAGAAAAGAATACGTGTAAACATCGTAATCTCTTATAATGATGTTAGATTGTGGAGTGATTTAAAATACTGTTTTTCTATACTACATTATTATTTCTTAAGCGCAAAACACCAATCTCTGGTTAATTGTAAAATTTACAAACCATTCCTAAAATATTACGGTAACAAAATTTAACAAGTCCCACTATCCCTTAACACTAGGTGTTTTTAATCTTTTCAGATTTAAGTACGCAGTATCAAATTAACAAGGAATGCGATCTGTATTATGGTCACATCTATTACTCGGGAGCAGAACGTCGGAATGCGCCGACATTGTATTTAGGGGAGAATCGTCCTTATATTTCGACACCGGTATATTCCCCCCAAGATGACTCCAGATGTATTAGCTTTCCTTCAAAAATCATATCCGCACGAGCAGAGAAGGGAGATAAAGGACGTCTATGCCCGACTGAAACAAATGAATTTCTCGTATTTATTGTAAAAGGTATGTAATATTTCTTGATTTCTTGACTTCTTTCATATTTGATTTACTGTGAAATATTCAGTAAATTTTTTAATGCATTTCGTTTAATAAGAGCTTACCTAATTGTTTTTTTTTTTCTTGTTTTTTTAGTGAGTTTGGTTTTTAAAAAAATATATGATCTGAAAAAACAAATTTCATATCATTACCGTTTATTTAGTTCCTCACTAGTGATCGGTTTTACGGATCTTCGTAATATTTATCTGATAATAATTCTGACACTGTTGTTACTTCTATTTTAACCATAGCTTTCAAGTTATGTAAAAAGCCTTTTAGGTGATATTTCACAAAGATGCGATACATAAATTAGCCAAGTATTATTATTTATTTAGGCAGTTTTGATGTTTGCCAGTGGTTGAATGATCAGTTAAATATGTGCAAAAAATAAGACGGTAATCAAGAACCATTTACTAGATAAAACTAGTAGGACAGACGATTTTTTTAGCGAAGCTTTAAGATAAATCCAAGGAACCCGATGATAATAAAAAAAATCGTAGAGTCACGTGGGGTAACCGTACACGGAGTGTAAGTGTACACACCAATATTTGCGACAAGTTTGTGCATGATTCGCATCCGCTCGTTCCTTAATTATATGACCATTTGGCTTGCCTTGAAGCAGGTTATGTGTACAGTGATCGCTACGTTGAAAATAAAAATTGACAGGTAATATTTTTTTTGTGGTTTTCTTTTTTTTGCCTCTGTTACCAATGTGTGCTATTGTGTAACCAACTGTGTCAGAGCGATGTGGTCTTTTACAATTTTTGTCAAATAGTGTTAGTTTTACGGGTGCAAAGTGGTTATTTACGATTAATCTGATTTTTTAAGTTTATTGTATATTAGTGTGATGGTGTAAGTGTGCGCAATTATGTGGGTGCAAACAGAACTTGTTCTTCCTCAGTTTTATCTTTTTGTCGATTTGCTAGTACTTTTCGATTTCAAATCTCTACCGACTAATGGTTTTTTTTCGGAGCGTAAATTTTGTTAATTTGCTAGCAGTTTTTTGGGGAGGATATTTTGTCGATTTGCTAGTATTATTTGATTTTAAATTTCTACCGACTAGTGCCTTTTTTTCGGATTTGCTAGCACTTTTCGATTTGAGATCTCTACCGACTAGTACTATTTTTTGGCGAGTTAGAATTCAATTGAAGTGTTCACCGCGAAGGGTTCATTTAAAAGAACTAGCAGTTCCTGAAGTGTTCACAAAACTTTGAAGTTTTTCCCAACGCTAAAAAAAATCAATATCAAGAAAGTGGGGGAATACAAAACAGAAGAAAATCGGCAACCAAAAAATTTAGGAACCTCTGCTCTAGGTTCTCGATTTTGTTTTCAAATGCAACTCAATCATTAAGGGCCAGTTGTTTCACAGAATTTGAAGGATCCTTCAAAATATTTGATTGTGACGAACTTCTTTTCAGTGAATGAGATGTGACGTGAATTCGGTTGTTTCAGAAAGAAAATGATGTTCGTTACATTTGAAAATTCAATTGAATATGACCAGTATAAACGGACATTTATTCCAGAGAATTTGAATAAGATTGATTTTCACGCTGGCCACACTGACTAGTTGTCTATGGAATATTGAATATGTCAGATATTGACCGCTATTTCTGGTTTGACAGTGAGTTTTATTTTTGTGCGTATTCACTTAATTACGTGTTTATATACACATGGTAACAACCAATCGCATTAATGTTTAATTATTATGTGTTTTAGATAACCCTGTACTAAGGAAATAACCTAAAAACTGACGCGAGCCCCACGGAATTAATTCAATGGCTTGGAAATCTATAACAAATAAAAGCTATCTACTTCATGCGAGAGAGGTTTGTTGCAAATAAATACTTGACATTTGTTATTTAGCTTGCATTATCTGTTTAATTTGTATGCTTACAAACGTGAAACCAACAAATATCCCTAACATAATTGTATATGATTACCCTGAACACAATATTATTGATATTATTTTACTCAAGTTGGTGTCAAGTGTCTTTGTTGTTTGGCTGCCCCGATTATTTGTTAAGTGAATTAACATATGTATAATTGATTATTTTGTATGCATATATAATATTATTACTTCTTCTAGAATGGTCGCAAGGAAGTCCACGAGAGGTGTGCGAACACTGCCTACTGGAGGAAGGAATGAAACAGATTTAACGCAATTGGCAATACTGTGTTTTGGAAAACGGTGTAAGAAGAATCTCACGGTTGATCTGCTGTAACAATAGTTATAACTTTCAAGCTTTTCACCACCAACTGTGAACCAGTTTAGTGCATTTCCTTGTTAGAATTTATAATAACGTCAGTATAATTATCACAAAAAATGTTGTTATTGTATTAATTTTTAAGTTATCCCCATGCAAAGGATGTCAAGTGGACTTTAGTAAGGCCAGTTGTTTTACCAATCATCAAATGTAACATTTTCATCAGATTCCCAATTAAAAATACACGTGAAATGAATTGACGGCTTTCCTCCATAAGGAAAGTATTATATTTGTGAGTTTAAATCTAAATTAGTAATCTAGTATTTTATTTGTATACATCAATATTGTAAATAACTATTGTCATATGGCAGATTGTCCATCATCTACCCAGTCCTGCTGAAATATATACTCAAATAAAATAAAGTTAATAATCTAACAATATCTGTCTGTATGTGTTATAGCTATATAGAAAAATCACCACCTCAAATTAATTGGATGTGATTTTCAGCCATGTTTTACTTCTAATTTAAATAAAGACAATATTGAAAACAAAAAGCTTTTCATTATAAATACATTTTACCTGTACCTCTCTTTAGCTCATAAAATAGAAGTTTTTTTAAAGGAATGTGTTTTTATCATCATAGCAGTTGCAGGTGACTAGGTTTGTATGTACATATACGGTAAGTCAGTTGGAGAGCACCAGTTGCCAGACTATGGAGGGTTCAACCAATCTAGCTGCGCATCTGTGTTAGTCAATTACATCTAGGTAAGATTGTCCCTCGCGCAGAGATCAGCTAAGGATGATGGTGCGAGCCAGTTCGTGCAGAACCTTTTACACCGTAAGACTAATTTTCAACTGGAATCTTTGTGATTTGACGTTGAATGTGTTCGGTAATCTATACACATGTGAACTAGCATGCAAACTGTTGCAGTAGCCTAATATAAGTACTAAAGCTTAGAAAGACACTATAGATTTTAGATAATTGTCTTTTATAAAATGAACTGCCAACGGTATTGCCAAAGTTGTAAAGATTATAATATATGTTGCTTTTAATACAGGTGTATGATAATTGGTTTTCATATCATTCATGAATTCAGTTTCCCATAGCTTATATATGACAGAAAACTGTATATTTAATTATCTTTACAACATGAGAAGTTTTGGTGAACAATATAACGTTATGTCATGAACAAAAATCATGTGTATGTACATACATTATGTTTGCACATAAAATAGATCAAACTTTCTTGATAATAGATTCCAGTATACTTGGATGTCGATGTTTCTATACGATTTTAAATGACAGAAACCAACTATTTTTAACAATCGTAAATTGTAAAAAGGGTTTCAAAACATTTTTGATATAAAACCGTTAACTTCGGAAGTTTAAATCGTTGGGTTTTAATTGAGCAAAATGTCAAAATTGTAATAATAATAACATTAGCCCTCAAGTTTGAAGATGTCCGCCATTTTTTTTTTTTGACATTTCCATTTCAAATATTTGACGATCCGTCAGCGCCGTTAACCGATCGATTTCGGGCGGTCAGGAAATCTGAAGCTTTCGTCAAATTCCCGCGTTGATGAGTGGTGAAACAACCGAATTTTTGAAAAATCACGCTGATGGGCGATTTGACGAGAATGTTACATTTGAATTTTTCCGAAACAACTGGGCCTAAGACGAATAAGAATAATTGAAGCACTTTTTATTAAATTTCTATTGCCTTATACAAAATACAAACATATTTTTGGTCAATATGTATAAGTATTTTGATTCAAATAAAAAAAAAAACTATCAACTGTCACGGGACTACTTCTAGAGTAACTGATTTGAATTGATAAAAAATTGCCATAGTTTCCAGTTACAATCATGCGCCATCAGAATATCTTTCACAAGTTACGGTATAGGGATCACAGTGAATGTTGAGTCGAACATAAATACATTGCATGCATGCGGCACGTTTTAAACTTGTTATTCGACTTCTAAAAAAATCGCAATTAAATTAAATGTAAAAAATGATTTAAAAAAATAACATACTAAAACTTTTCGAATATGTTAATTTGATGGTTATATAGGTATACGTGCTGTTCCTTTCCCGCTAATAATAATATGTAGACATAAGTGAGAAAAAAGGCTGTTTCTCGTTGACGTTTGGCAAGAACATATCTGTTAAAAGCGTAAATATATATATGTTATATGAACTAACACACATATATCTAAGTTTGTATTGTTTGCGTTAAATATGATTTCGCTATTTTTATGTATATATATATTTTTCTTTCTATAAATGTTCCTACGGCCGTTCCTTTTTTGTTAGTTAATGTGACCGTCCATGTTATTTAGATAACCAGCCGTTCTTCCCGCGGGGGAGATCGAATACAATTTTGTGCGACTAGCTCGACAGTACATAAGATTGTGTCGACATTTACTGAAGCGAGGAACCAAATCGCCGGTGCCCAAATATCTATAATATGCTTTCTGGAAATTCAACTTGAGAGAAGTACTAAGAATATTTTCAAATGGTACGGAATCATTCCGTGTATGTACAAACCTCCCTGATAACGTATAATTATTGAAATAAAAATAAAAAAAAATACCACGCCCAATAGCTGCTTCTCTTTTGAAACTTAATCAACCTGCAACATTTTCAGCTCACAATGCTTTTTCCATTACATGTGGGTTGATGATGCATTGAAATATAAATTTATACTTAAAAAAACAAGACATGACGTCATTTTAAAAATACAACCAATTAAATATACTTATTTAAAAATATAAAACAAACAAAGGATGATGAAACTCGGGTTAAGCCATAGGTATAACAACTATTAGTTCGTCTATAATTTCTGAAGCAACACAAGTTTCCACGAACAGCTGTCTTCTTAGGGAATTATCACAATTAGTTGATTAGCAAGTGCTCGTTCATTGGCTTCCAGAATTAACCTACTCTGAGCTCATTTGAAAATAGACCTATAGGTACGTTCGTATTTAAATCCGAATGAACTTTGCTCTTTTCACTTAAGCCAAACCATGTAGTGAAAAACCAGACTTGCTTATTTATTTACATTGGATTTCGTCCACTGCCCGGCGCGGTGTTCAGTATTCTCTAGGATCTCTGCGAAATAATTCGAAAAAGATTTTTGCTCGTTTTTTTAAATCGCTGTTTTGTTGCGACGTTGTCCTATTACAAATTAAAGCATTTTATTACCGTATAAAGATGCATGAAATTTATTTTAAAAGCAGAATACATAATAATTTTTCCGCAATAATCATTTCATCAATCAGACATATGGAAAAGTATTTCCATTAAAGCACTGTGTCTTAAAATACTATAATGTATTAATAAGCTGTTGTTTAAATTATGTGCATGAAATGATACAATTGCATAACTAACTTCTAATATATACGACGCATTGGATAAAAAATAATGTCGCTGCATTTTCATAGATTTACGAAAGGCATTTAATAATATCTCACATAAAAAAAAAACTAACTAGTAAATAAAATTATATTGGGTTAGGTATTGATTAATAAGCTATCTATCTCAAATAAACCAAAAGGTCAAATTAAATAACTCACTAAGTGAAAATAAAATTTGGAATTTCGGAATTCTCAAAGGGACTTTTATTGGACCAATGTGATAATACAATATAATGTATGCGAATAAAAAAATATTAAATTAAAAGTTTATTGTACACTTATATTTTGCTGATGACACTGCAATAATTATCGAAAAAAGACATGGAACGAGATTGCCAATGTAGCCAATCAAGATATAAAGGTAATTAAAAAATGGTTCGATAGCAATTTATTATCACTGAACACAGAAAAAAACATATTGTACTTCTTCTCTCTACAAGAAGATGTGCCAAAAAACTAAATCACTAATCTAATATAAAATATCTTGGTATAAATACCATATCAACCTCACTGTAGGACGACATCATAATATCATAACATGGTCAATTATGCATTAATCAAGTTCCTATTGCAATATGTCATTATTGGGTGGGGTGGAATTGAATATTACTCCATATTTGTGTCAGTCATCCAAAATAAAGAAAGAAGGAGGTTCTAAAAAAGAAGAAAAAAAAAACAGTAGAACAACATTGTAAATTTTATTTTTATGTCCTCATATCATATTATATTGGGATACAAAATTTAGTTTCAATTACACATTTTTCTAGTAACAAATTTTATATGCAAGTAATTTTCTCAAATATTTAAAACCTGATATTCTTGATTGCACGCGGAAAATGATAAATTATTATTTTAAAGAAATCTGCAAAAATGTCTTTACAGGAAAACAAAAACATATATACTCGTCTGGCAATAATACATATTGTTTGTGTTTTTTCATAATTTCGTATATAATTTTTACACAACATTTAAATTAATTGACAGTGGGATGTCAGGATGATATTGAATTATGAACAGTTAAAAATATGTGTAAATCGCGAATAAGTTTATTAGTTTTATAAAACGAAATTTCAATTATTTTAATTGGTGCAATTTCCTTATTTTCTTTAATTTAAGTAGATTGGAACTTTCTGCTCTATTGTTTGTATTAAAAATAAATAAATAAATAAAAATATCTCTTAACCGCATTTCTTAACCGTGTTACAAAACTATAAACGCATATAATTGTAAAACTTAAATTATATAAATAAATGAAAAATGATTTCATAAAAAAATGTTTAATATTTTGTGGACACAACCAAAATATTGTCGTTGGTTAAAGAATTTGTACAAGTATTATTTTTGTTCAAATTAGGTCCACATAAGAGGCCCCGAGGGAAAATATTTCCCTCAGGGCGTATTTCATCTTTGGGAATGCTGTGCGGAGCAGAATCATAATGATAATAATTCTGAAATGATTCCATATATTTAACATCCTTTGCAACAAAAAAGAACACTATTTTGTATGAATGCCTTCATCGGACAGATGTTAATGCATGTCGGAATTTGAAATGAAATGCAGAAAACAGAACACGAATTCCCTAAGCGTGTTTTCTTGGCAACGGAATATGATACGTATTGAATATCTTAGATTTCCTTGGTAACTCCGCTGTCCGCATGCGTCACAAAGAAAATACATTTCTTCAAGTTGAAGTCACATTTCACAAATACCAAAGAAATTAGAAATGAGGGGCAAGCTAAGAAATAAAACAAAGAATAAAAAAAAATAGTATTATAATAAAATGAATACTGGATTAATTAAGGCTCTAAGTGCCAAAATTAACAACTTTTTTTTTTACAGAATCGTATTTTATGATGTAAATAAAATACGATTCTTTAAAAAAAAAACAGTTTTTATTTTTTTGGTACTTAGAGCCTTAATTAATTCCAGTATTCAAATATGAAAATCTATCAAAAAACTTTTATCTTGTTCCTGTTTGGTAAATGTTAAATGTTATAGATATTGTCTATAAATCTGTATCTATTTAATAATAAGCCTCATTTTAAACCAGTTACTTGAACCCCCTATCACATTTGTTTATTGTGATTATTAATAAAAACAGAATTTTCTTGGCTCGTGAAAGCGTTTGATTTAAAGAAAAAAATTACGGTAAATTGCAAATGTAAAAAAATGAATTTGACGCCAAAAGCCGATTTGTGACGACGTCAAATGTGACGGAAGTTCAAACACCCTCGTCTTAGAAATCATTTTGCAATTATTATTTATTATGTAAATATAATATTGTAATAAGTTTTATGCTTGTTACCTGACTAAGATAATCGATATGCAAATGGGAAATAATTTTTATTATATCTTATTTTGAAACTGGTAATTCGTGGTGGAAATTCATTCTACAATGAATTTATGATTAAAAACGTTTATTGCAATCTTTGTTGAGAGGCAAAACGGGTTCGGTCAAATGTAAATAATTGAAATAAGTTCTTAAATCGTAAATTCGTTTTAAAATTAAAATGAAATTATTTTCAAATAAGTAAGTAGCGCCACTAAAAGCATTGTACTAGAAGATATAATATTTATTTAAATAAATTATCGGTAGTTTAGGTACATCATTTGTTCTGTGAGTAGGTAGGTATATAACATCATTTTAATATCTGTGTAAAATAATTTATTTTTTCAATCACTTTCTCTCAATTTTCAACGTGTAAAAGGGTGTAGCGTGTAGGTATGTGTACGACCGAAAGAAGCGAGATGCATTTTCCATAAATACAATAACATAAGCTGTCAATATTTTGCTTCCGCCAAGGCTGTGCGTGTTTATTCCACGTCCCGTGGAGAGATGGGCCTGCGTTGCTGGCGGAACTCGATGTGTGGCGTCTGAAATGATAATAATAACTGCACGGATTACATTTCGAGGTAGAAACAATACACGTAGTGCAGATCCAATTTCAGACAGCATGACGAGCTACGCTGCTTGTCGGTATCAGCAGATACGTCCTGCCATTTCTATTAACCAGATTCCATCATCACAGTTTTTCACGGTTTGGGCAAATGGTTTATAATTTTCAAATGACGATGATGTTGGTCCTTCTTAAGGCTCAGAACCCAAAGTGGCGCTAAACATCACTTTGTAGCATTCTTATACAATCAGTACAACACATCTGTAAATTCTACATGGGCAGTTAGGAAATATCTAAGGTTCTAGTGAATCACAACTTTAAGCTGCAATCTTTAAAATTCTATGAAAAACATACTAAAATGTCAGTAAAAGCTGCAGTTTGAAAACCAGCGCAGCCATTTTTGATCGTTTTACCTAAAATTCTAGTCTGCATTTCTTAAAAAAATATTACTGTTTAAAAATTGTATTCACTGGAAACCTTAGACATTTCCCTAACTATTCGAATAGAATTAATAGATAATTATTTGTAATATTGCTTGTATTGAAAAACCAAACAGTATGTATTTTTGGGTGCTGACCTCTAAGTATTATGGCCACCCTTTAATACCAAGGCATGTTTAGCACAATTAGTTTGCAATATTATTATAAATTATGTACTAATTATCTTTTTAAAGTGCTCTGGTGCAAACTTCCCAAAATGGCGCTACAGCCCTTTTGCCTTTCCGGCGACGATATGTTAACATGTGAATAATATATATAGCGCTATTTTTATGAAATATCACCACAAATGCACTGCGTTAGTGCGTATTGCAATATATTGCCACCAATTAATTCAACATCAAATGATAATTCATAGAAGTCGAGTTAATTTTCAATCACAAAATCGTTCAACTCTTCTAATTATTGATTGAGTAGTTCTAAACTGGCTTAAAAACTGTTACAGAGTACGATATTCATAAAAAAAATGTGTGAATTTAGAATAATTGAACAAAAACACAACAATTTACTAAATACAACACAACGAAAGATCATACACTTCTTATTAAAGCACCAATGCTTTTTTTGTAAGTTTCAAAATATAACACCGAAACGAAATAAGTAAATATCCATTCACATTATCTCGCCGGGTCAGGATCATTATCCAGCGGAAGAAGAAACGATGTAACAGAAATGGTTTATTATTCTGAAATAAAAACGGCTTTCCAGGCGAGGTTTCTATTTCAGCGAGCTTTGAATCCAACTGTTTCACCGGACCATTCACAATAGGCAAACGAATAGATATGTATTGCTGAAGAATGTTCTAGAATAGATTGGACTCATTCCTATACTATCGCAAATCGTTAAAGAGAAGGCAAAGTGTAAGATGAAATAAAGTTGTTAAAAAACTTTATTTACATTTAGTATTAAATATATTTTTTTATTGCTTACAGTTATCGAATTTTCATGACAAAGGTATTTATTATTATTGCGACGACCTCCGTGATTGAAGGATAAAGATTCTCGACTACAAATCCAGAGGTCGTGGGTTAAAAATCCGGCGGGCGCAAAAAAAAAACTTTATTAATATGTGTAATTACACATTTTATTAACACATAGCATATTTGCGGCACATTTCAGAGCGGCAGATACTCTTAGTATCGCCCTGGTGAAAACCACCATCCAGAATCTAAACGTTGTTTAAAATGGTTTCGGCCGTACTTGGTACCGAGTGCCAATAATCAGGTACTTCCCAACCCTCCTCTTTCTCATCTATTTTTCTTCTTAACTCTCTTCAGGCTCAAAACATAAACCGATTGGGGATGCCATAGTCTCACTTATTTCGGACAGTTGGAACTCTTGTGCGAAATTCATATAAAATAAAAGTTTTATTACTATCATTATTTTATTTTTATTTTGATTTTTATGTTATCTTCATTGTTTTAAGTTTCTGATATGTATTTTTACTTATATGGCAGACAGAGTATTGCACCCACCGCTCTGTTCCGCTGAAATAAAAAAAGCTATTATTATTATTATTATTATAATGGTCTGCGTCACTGAAGAGATAAACCGATAGAATTGTGTTGTGGGCGTGCTGTGGGTATGCAGTAAGCTCAATTCTTATCTTCTTTCTGGTGAAATTGATCGTTTCAACATTTCCACTTATCGAAGTTCTTTCTAGAAAAGACAAATAACTTCATTGGCTTGTCTGGGGCCTGGGAGTCAAAAATTCTTACATACATTGGCAACATCAGTTTTTTTTTCAACTCGATATCGTTCATCCTTCTAGAGATTATCTTATCAGTGGTCTGGGTAAACGAAAACGTCAAAAACGTAGCGGGGACACGAAATTCTTCGTAACCCTGTTTTTCTATAAACGGTTTAGTGTTTAATTAGTTACGAATCACGTCGGATAAACTAAATAAATGAAAGCAAAAAAAAAACATCGTCAAAGCTTGAGTGAAAACAATACGAGAATCGATCAGCGGTGTGAAGTAAAACCGTGTATAATAATATTGTCCATTAGTCATAGTGATTGTCTCCGTTGAAAAAATGTGATAGTGAAACAATAAAATTACGTATCAGTGGTGAATATAGTTTGGATCCTTTCTTCTAGTGGAGGGCTATTCTAGTATTTTGAAAATCATTGGAAATCAGTCATTTAAAGACATGTCTTACTATCAATACGAATACAATTAATCATGAAAGGAAACCCATGATACTTAGTAGTATAAGTAGAAGATGTTTATTGTTTTATTAAAGTGTTCAGTACATAATGTAGTGCCTTTAACCGAATAGTGTCCAAATTTTTAGATTACCGCACCGAAATTTCGTTTTTTTTTAAATTTTATTTAGGAAAACATACAGTTTTGAAAAGAATTTTGAAAGCTAAAAAAGTTCCAAACCTGTATCGCTGGAGTTAAGCCTTCTCCTAAATGGTAAATATATTTTAGATGGATAAAAGGCCACAAAAGTCTTCAGAATCAAACGAGAGTCAGGGCATTCGACGCAGAAAAAAAAACTCATAAAAACTGAATATTTAACTTTTAAAAAATCTAAGTGTTACTTTATCCCTTTTGTCTTTCCAGCGATGATATGTTATACTAACAATAATAATGAAGTTTTCATTCGAGAAAGTATGCAGGAGTAGTGCAATGTGATACTTTCCATAATTATACTTGGTTTTATATCACTAACACACCATTTAAGTTGATGTGTAAGTGAAAATATTTCAAAATTACTTATTTTTAGCGTTTGCATATATATATTTTTTAAATTTACCAAAGCTTCTAGGCACAGTACCATTATCGTATTATGTAAATCTGCCTATCTATGTAGATGTACCAATTTAATTTATCTTCACCGAATTGTAGTAAAACGAACAAATAAACATAACTTTTTAATACTTTCCCTATGCATGTCATACATAAAGTATTTGTAGGTTTTTTTATGATTTCCTCCATGACCAATAGGGTGAAAACTTGGCGCAACTTGCCCGGGAGGAATATATTTGACATAAACGTTCCGGACAATGCGCACTCTGAAGTTTAGAGAACTTGATTAAATTAAGAGGTTATGATCAGCGAATCTGGAGAATTCACTTCCAAACAATGTGTCCAAATCACCAACCAGATATTTGACTAAATAATTGAATCATGAACAACCCGGGTTATAACTTAGGTGAGTTAGGGATTTTTTTACAATGATGAAATATTTTTTGTGTCAGAGGATGTGTCACGTTACAAATAAAATGTGATGTGTACAAAAAATGGTATGCAGGTGCGATACATTATTTGGGTAAAGAGTATTATTTAAAAAATGTCATTTGATCTAACCAGAGTTTTACTTAAAAAATCATGCTTGAATAAACGCTTCTACCACAAAACTTCGGGGCTATTTTAAATTAACGAAAATCTAATAAAAAATATTAAAAGTTAGGTATATCGTATATTTACAGTTTCAATATTTTTTATTTTTCGAAATAATAATTTGCGAGCTTAAATTTTATTTTACTTACTAAGTTTTCGTGCGTCAATCGAACTAACACAACATCGTGAATCTCAATAAAATATTGGATCTCTTTTCAATCGGACGCATAAAAGCGTGATATCGTTAAACAAATTATTTGGAAATGAGTGAGAAATGCACACGCTTTTCTCAGATTTTATTATGTAATCAATTCTGAAGTTCCGCGGTATGAGCGTAAATGCGAAATATTAAATATTTTTATCAAAAGACATCATATTTCCTCTATTATTTGAATGCATCCTCGACAGTTTCGTGAAGGTTTTTTGCTACCGATCCCTTAGCTGGCGGCCATTGTCAGGGCGCAAAGGGCGGATCAAGACGGTGTCCATTCAGGATGTCTCCGAAGCGCTATATATATTTAATGTACAAGCATTGTCTGCCGCCAATTTGCACAAATCCTCCCCCCCTTCCCATCGACCCACGGAGACCCTGCGTGTATTATTAATTAAGTCGTTCTGCGGTGGAGCACATATTGCAAAAAATACGGCCGCACTTTGAATTCACGCTAAAACAATGATGAAACCCACCGTGGCCGGGCGGGTTGTCAAAAATTTTCTGTTCTCGTCTTTCTCAAATGAACGGCCAGTTTTTTTAAAACTTACAGAATGCCAGCATGATGTTATTAGCCGACTTCGCCCGAGTCACAGCACGCTCTCAGTCTTAATAGTCCCAACAATTAGACAAATCTCGTATCTTGTTGCTCAAAACGAAAAAAAAAACAACCAGTTTATGCACATGCCTGTCCACTTTAAACCAACATTATGACGTCTTGTTTAATTTTCTGTTAGTTCACTTAGTTCTGACAGTTTAGAGCTTCAAAGCTCACTACAGAAACCAATAAGGTAAAGCTGCCAAAAAAAAGTGGAAAAAGCTGAACAAATTAAATGTCGTCAGTACTTAACATTCCACCCTTTTTAACGAGACTCACGAACAGACTTTCTTCTGTTTTGATATTTTAATTTAAAATAACATGGAATAAAAAAATAATTATTTTAATTAATCGAGAAATTAGGTTTGATTTAAATAGGTACTTGACTCAATATACGCGACCTTAAGCTAAAGGTAGGTAATTAATCTATATAAGTATTCCACGTAATGATTATCTGAATCAAACAAGCATCAGCATACCTACGTGCTTAATGAGAAGCCACGTAATAATTAAAAAAAAAAATCATTCCATTTTCGCAATCAAAATGCATGGTAATTTTATACATATAAAAAAATGATTGAAAAAAAACTTTCGTTTCAAAATATCCCGAACGTGGGAAAAGTACACTTCATTCTGCAAACAAATAAATATAAATAGGTAAATAGAGTGATTTTAAATAAAACAATTTATTCGTTTCACATCACTTTAGTAAAGCGTTTATTTAACATGAATATTTGTTGGATAAAATGAATTCGATGCCCAAAGGGTGCATAATATTGAAAAAAAATGGCCACTATTTTCCGTATCGAATATTGTTTTGGAAATAAACCACTGTTATGTAATATGTTATTTTTTAGTATAATTCATTTATTCATTTCTGTTGTTAATCCGCAAATAGAGTATCTTTATTGAGACGTACCAGACTACGCACATTAAATGAAATAAGCACATCATCTTTACGGACACGAAATTTATTGTACTGACGTTCCCTTTGAGGAAAGATTTAACATTTTTTCTTAAATTTAAAAGAATTGCTTCAGGTATGTGCAACGTATATCTAGCTAAGCATACGAATTTTGTCATTTTTTTAAGAACTTACGAAAAGGCAAAATACACCAAGCCATATTTTCAATTTTTTCGGGACGCAATTTTTTCATAATCTATATTTCTAATTAGTCTATGAAATAAAGTAATGGAAGCTTATTGAATAATCTGTACGGTTAACTAAGTTAAATTTAACAAAGTATTTCGAAAATAAAACTGAAGATGCATATTTACATTTTCTTTCCACCTATTTGGACAGCGATAAAATAAATTCGCAATAAATTGGAAAATAAAAACCATAGACACGCTGGCAGTTCGTAAAAATGAACCACGGAAATGACTTTTAGCGGCTAAGATTCTGAATACTGTTTTGGAGTGTTTTTAGGCTAAGGACTTTTTTACACACAGTGCACTGACTATAACAATTAACAGACTGACATTTAATAAACGAAAGTAGAACCATATGGATGTAAATACATTAAAAAAGGTACGCAACTATGAAATAGAAACAATACCTTGTTAAGAGTTTTTATTTTATTTTTTACAGTGAACACCGCACAAAAGTCTCAACTGCTCCCAACCGTCCAGAGCCAGTGGCACTTTGGCATCCCCAATTGGTGTATGTTGTGAGGCTGAAGGTAGTGGGAAGGGGAAGGAGATGAGGAAATGGAAGGTTGGGAAGTACCTGGCTATTCAGATCTGGTCACCAAACACGGCTAAAGCCATTTTAAGCAACGTTTCAGTTCTGAATGGTGGTCTTTCACCAGGGCGATACTTATATTATCTACCACTCTGGAACGTGCCGCAAATAAACTATATGTTATTTTAGATCAATTAAATGTGTAATGATTCGCCGTCAAGTATCGTTGAATAAAAAAATGTTTTTTACAATTTGTATTTTTCAAGTTGTGTCTGATTATATCAGTACCTACGTGATTCTCTTTTTTTTTTTAAAGCATTATATAACACAACAACATTAAAAGTTTTGATATTAAAGCATAAATAACTTTGATAAAACGTGCCGATTTTTTCGTCTTGTCTTTTTTACGATATCGATACATTAGTAAAATAATGCTCTTTACTAAAAACTCGGAGGTAGGACTTGTTGCCGTAATCGCTGACAGCGCTAGTAACGTTACCATGCACTTGGTTTTATGTGGGTACTCCCATATTGTGTCAGACATCCCGCCGTTCCAGCTAATGCGATTTACCATCTATGATATCTCAGCAAGACGTTGAAGATAAAGGACTCTCAGTGGCATGCAACGTCGGCATTTTGTTGAAACGTCTGCAGAATTAGCGTTTATTTTGGAAATTTGTGACAAATTACATATTCACCTAGTGTAAAAATAATCAATTTAAAAAAATACTCCTTAATAAATAATACTATAATACTAAAAAATAATTAATCTATTCATCTATTTAATTCTATTTTTTTGTTGATATTCTTCTTATTATTATTAGAAGTTAATTCTGCTTGGGTTTCCTGAGAGTGTGCTATAAGTAAATTGTAAAACTATATCTACGAAGCTTTTTGGTGGTTTCGGGGTAAAACAGAGTATTAGGTTATTCGGCGAAATATGTTTCCTTAAAATTTAAATGTAACTTATTTATTTTTCTGCCGTTCACATCATTTTTGTAAAATTTTATAAAAACTGTTTCGGAGAATTGAAATTCCGTAAAAATTCGTAGACTTACTGAAGTATTTAATTTGTTTTTGCGAAGACAATTATGTTCTGTTTAGAAAATTGCCGGTCCCCTTTCAAAAATGGCAAAGGCACCAGTGTCAAGTTTTAGATTTCTTTGTTACAAGTTTACCTGAAATATAAAAAAAATGAATAGTTGAAAGAAACGGCGAAAAAATCATGATTATCCTTCTACGTTTTAATGGTTCTTATCGGATCTTTTATCTGAATAAATTTGTGTTTTATTTTCAAAAGGAAAATTATCGTAAAAAGATTTTATTTCAAAAACGAAATATTAATTTTGTAACTATCTACATTCGTTATAATATAAAACTAACATAATACTTTGCAATGAACATGAAAAATGTCTGAATATTGAACGTGCAAGAACACTTATTTAAAAATGTCAAGATCGCTCAACAAAGTTTTCTAGTTCATTTCCTTCTCTTCGATAAATTATAATGAATCGTTCGCGTGCACAAGTCGTATTTGATTTGCTTTCCGATTTGTTTCGCATTCTTGGAATCAATCATTTATGTCGTCCTCGTCACGACAGGCCGGGTATATACTACCTGTGTTCGTACATTCATAAGACACTGCACGCCAGTCGGAGTTGGGTCTAAAATAGGAAAATGGCTCGTTTTTACTAAGGAAAATAATTAACTGATAAGGGCTGGCAGTAAAACGTGTGATTCTGATCGGAAATACTCATTGTTCTTGGAAATTCTGTTTTGGAAAACGCGTTTTTCTTAATGTACAAAAATTACAATAAAATACCATCAGGTGTTTTGAGATTTAAAACTTAACAATTTTTTTTGTTATTTGAGAAGTTAAAATTACCAATAAATAATAATTGACATAAAAGGAAAAATAAGTGATGGTGCAAAAAGTGATCCTACTAGTGACTTATCCGTAGTACTGAGATCTGTTTTCTGCAGTAGTAGAAACACTTGAACGGTGAGCGCTGGTTACATGATATTGCACACATTATTCGTGTTTAGAATTTTAAGGTTGATGCATCTATTGTAAGCATACAACTAAATTTATATCAGCAGCTGTGGAGCTTTCGCATATCAACTAAACTATGAAAAGATAAGTAGGACGTAAAATAAATCATTTGTTCCATTATTTTCATTTTTGATAAAGCGTTGTAATATCAAGCAAAACCGGTGAGTTTTTCAAAAAAATAAAAATAAATAAGCTAATTGGAATTGACAAACAAATACTTTTGTAATTTAACCACACCACAGTCAACATCTTTAAGCAGACACATGGCCGGGAAAATAATGTATTCTCGAACTTAACTTGAAGAAGAGAATTTATCACATAATGACTAAAATGACGACGCTTAGCTATAATTTATATTAAAACTTCTGTGTTGATTCCATAATTGATTTTCATGATAAATGATTCTTTGACGCTTTGGACGCTAAATAGTCTTGTGGTCCATTCATCTTTGCTTCCTACATTCGGCATTAGGTATGCTGATAAATTATTTCAGCAAACTTCGAGACCTTTGGTTATTCTCAAACAACATACTTCAACAATCAACAACCACTCGCCTACAGAACACATTCAAAACTTTCCGAAACGGCCTCGGACAACTTTTGATCGATTATTATTTTCAAATAGTATTTTCCAAACGCACGTACACAACTTTCAATTTAAACGAATTTGGGCAAATCGTCAAGAACATATTTCACAATGATAATAATTACGGTGTTTTGTTGTAGAAACTCTTCTACAAACTAAAACAGTTTGAGTTAATATCGATTTTATCAAAGTTTATTTTGAATAAAATTAAAAAAAGATTTTTTTTCTTTAAATTCTTTAAATAATACTATTTTACTACTTTAACTGCAGAAATTTTTAATTCTATGAGTTTTCTGCAATAATAGGGATGATATACCATAATCAAATTTCACACACTTAAATTAATTTATTTTTGTTGGAAAGATGAAATATCGTTTTCATTTATTGATATGTTGCTTTGAGTGACTTTGTGTATCTGAATCTAAATATCATAAAGTTGTATGTCAAACTATTAACATGATTTTCATATTAGAGAAATCGTGATACAGGTTAGTTTTAAATAGGTACTTTCTTAAATCACCACGACATCAAGCTTTTGTGATTTATTATAAAACATATTAAGTAACTGCAGAAAAAAAAACTCTAAATTTTGCCGTGTAAAATTGTATAAAGTATACAAACTCTTTTTTTTATTAATCTTCACATTATTTGATTAATACCTGCATTTTTTTCATCTCGTTAAGTAATATAAATTTCCCAGCGCGAAATGTTTGAAAAAAAAAAATACAATCAGCATTTCCGCCTCTACAAAATATTTACTAGTGATCGGTGTGAAAATATAAAATCGTTCATTATGGAATCCAGAAAACGTTGGGGGCAAAATAGAATGCATTGAAATTATTTATTCTTGCGAATGGAATAAACATCCGTAGGGTTACTTTTCCTTGTTGTTTATTACGTCTCTTTCCACGGTTTCTTTAACATTGTGAATACAAGTGTGATGTGCACTGAAAAAATGGTATTCATATTTCATAACCGGATAAGATTTAGTTCAAGAAATAACAAAAACTGCGAAATGAGATGATATAAAGTGCCCATGAAAGAAAATCTGAAATAAATATCTTTTTTATGTGAAGCCTTAGCAGATATAAAGTCGTTTTGTGGTGTGTTTTTGAAGCAAGACATTTTAATAATTTCGTTTTCATAACATGATTATTTTTAACACAGGTGCAAGGTTTCAGTACATTCAACGAAAATTGACATTTTTTGTTTATGTTTAGTCTACAGTATATATATATATATATATATATATATATATATATATATATATATATATATATATATATATATATATATATATATATATTTTTTCAATATGTAATAAAAAGAAAATAAGATATGTACAGCGCCCTTGAGGTGATTTTTCACAAAAACGAGGCTATAAAAATCATCCAAATATTATTATTATTTTATTTTAATATGTAAAACTGTTTTTAGTGCAAGCATCGGCAGAAAATTGAATTAAAAACACGGATCCAATAAGATTTTTGACAGTTTAATTAACATTTCAATGATTTGATATTATAGACCGGCATAAATGATTTTCATGATAGAGCTCACAGTTGGATATATATTTTTTTAAATAACTCATAAATAAAGGTCTACTTTATAGTGAAGATGGGAATATACTACCATTTCTTATTTCTTTGCAGATATCAACTAAGTTCCCACCAAGGAGGAATAAGATGGATGAAACGTCTCTTCATAAATTAATAAATTAATATCCCAATCGAGCCGACAGCGACACCTCGAGAGATTTCACATTTACTTTGAAACATTAATGAAATTATAACAATTTGCTCACGTTGGATTAAACCGAGAATGAGATATTCCCATCCAACCATAAAATCCCAATATTTGCCCAAGAGCTTGGTGACAGTTTATAGAACTTTCACGTGTTCCAAAATTGAATATCATGTTTAACAGCGGTTAGTTCCCCAAAGTTTCTCTACCTACGTTCAAGTTTATTTTCTCATTTCACTGAAGTTCGAAAGAACTGAGTTTTTTGTATGTTGTTAAGTAAAGTAGATTCATGTCGATTGGCAAAAACATTTAGATATTGAAATAAACGCGATCGTCATATACGAGTATATTTGTCATTTCTCGTATTTTAAGCTTTAGTATCAATCAAATACTAGTTATTTTGTGATTATTTACTAAAATAGCTCTCATCATAATATAGAGCTTGAAACATTATGCATAATATTTTTTTTAAAGTGCGTAATTATTTAAAACTAAAATAATATAAAAAGAGAATCAAATAATTTAGTTTGAAAAAAAAAACAACATTATCTCTTTTTGACAAAGGAACACAAAAGACGATAGAATAAAATATATTATGAATAAAAAAAATATACTCGAATATGTTTAAAAAATGACAATTATCTAGAAGCAGAGAAGTGAAAATCTTTCAAATAAATTTCTTCCAGTTGACAAAAATAACATAATGATGCTTAATTGTATACCGATATTGATGAAATAAACATGAAAACAATAAAATTGGCTTATAAAATGAGTTGCCACAATAATATGATAGGTAATGCCATATTGTTGACTTGAAACATGACATGAAATTAATTATAATAATTCAGGGGTATCAAATTATACAATAAGCTCGTTATCGTTCATATTTCGGAATTAAGTTGAGATGTCATTTAAAAAATTCGGTCGTGAACTTTCAGGTTTATTCATAAGGTAGGAAACTGAAATGAATAAAATAAGTTTTTAATGGAATAGAATTTTAAATTAAGAACCATCTAGAGTCATTAATCATCCAGTACCATCAAACCCTAAATCATTAGTAGTCCAAACGAAAATGAGCCAAGTGAAAATATCACCGGTTGGGAAAATTATTATTGTAAGTCGACATGAATGTTATTCCTAGTCACTGGCAGTCATTAGGTACTTATAAACGTATATATTAGAAGTGTTCGCGGAGAGGCCGAAAAGTTCGTAGACCTGACATATACTCGTAGATGATACTTAACAATTTTTTTTAACAATAATGTAATCCTGTAAAAATTAGGAAAAAATGTATTTTAGTTTCATTATAACAGGAAATTGAATGGGAACTCTTTGTTTATAGAACGGATAAATCGAATATCGCGCACTGATTGAATTTTTAGTTTGGTATGACAAGTTTTTTTTTAATATGTTCTGCTTTTACTCTGATTCCCAACCTATTCATGCTGTAGTGGCAACATGGACTGTTGATTTTAAAAGAGGCAGAAGATCCTCGAAGATGCGTGAAATAGCTAAGGATTTGAGGATATTACGTTAAAGTAATACATTTTTACTGAAAACTCAAAGTTTTATAAAGTTTTATTGAGATGAGTGCCGTTAATGCTGACTTTAGATTAAAAAAACCAAAACAAAATAAATTTTCCAAGCTATATAGACTGTAAAAAAGTTTTTTGCGTCGATTTGTGACCAATGATGACTTAGATTCGTTATTACCAGCCAAAGCGCACTGACCAATCAAAACAATGGACAGCGAGAGTATATTTGACGCCAAAGAAGTTCAAGCCTGGTTCATCGGCAGACAATTAAATGGTTTCAGTTTTTTATTTTATTTTAAGAAAGGGGAAAACAAAAAAGGGACATCATTGATGTAACTCTTTTTTAAAGTTACAAACTTAGAAATGATAAAAGTAGCGTGGTGACCGCTCTGAAAGAACTACTTCTTTTGGCAGCAGTTCCTACTTCCTTCATTGTTCGTTGAACAAATACTTCAATTGAAGTTGGTAGTCCATTTTAGCGTTCTGACGTTCCGTGACGCTCCGTGTGAACTATTTCATTTTGCTGCGGTTCAAACTTTATTCATTTCGTTTCATTGAACAAATACTTCAATGGAAGTTAGATTACAAAGAAGTACTTCAATTTGCAGCAGTTCAGTTGTGAAGTTGAACTTCAAAGCCTATAAAAAAGTACTTCATTTCAAGTAATTCAATTGAAGTTTGACTTCAAAGTACTTCGATCTAAAAGAACGTGATTTTTTGGGAGTTCTTTTCGTTTTAAAATCTCTACCGACTAGTACTTTTTATTTTGGCGAGGAACTAGTTTCAGTTCTTTTCAATTTCAAAACTCTACCGACTAGTACGTGCTTTTTTAGCGAGGAACCAGTTCCAGTTCTTTTCGTTTTTAAATGTCTACCGACTAGTACTTTTGTTTTGGCGATGAACTTTTGTCGATTTGCTACTACTTAAAAAAAATTGCCAGTACGAAAAAATATCAAGGAATCGGTTCCAAAAAGAACTGAATAAATAACCGGATAAATTCAAATCTCTTTTTTAGAGAGATTGACTTCAATTGAAGTGTTCACTGCTAAAGGTTCATTTTAAAGAAATAGCAATTCGTGAAGCATTCACAAGACATTGAAGTTTTTTCCAACGCTAGTTAAAACACAAGCCAGAATACAGCGCAACACAATTCTGCTTCGTCTTGGCAATGCTCCGGCTCTTTTGTCGACAAAAACAGTCACAAAAATGCAACTTCTTGGCTTCCAATTAGTTTCTCGTTTCCATTTATATTTGTTCTCAAAATTGAACATATTTCTTGCTGGGAAGAGATTTCAGACAAGTGAGGAATTAATAGGCTAAACGGATGTCGATTTTCAACAGGGTGACATTCGAACAAAATTGAATGATCAATTAATCTTAAAGAAGGTTATTTTAAGAAAAAAAAACTACCCTAATCTAACCTAATCAGAGTCATTGCAATACTTAAGTGTGAACGTAAATCATGAATAATTTAATGAACTGAAAACATATTTTATTTCAGTCTGAAATTGGCACAAAAACAAAGTAGATTGTCTTATGCGGTTATAAATAGAAATCTGATTAAAATCCAACATCGCTTCATTTCTATATCTATTATTAATGCTATTAATAACACTTATTTTGTTATTTGATGACAATTCAATGCTTGTATTTATTGTAAAAGTAACAAAACAAAAAATCAGCACTTCAGTGAAAGTGTGGTTATGTGTCATGAACTAAATTGACAAGCAAATTATTTCAGCCAGCCTTAATGTTTCACCATTTGTGTTAAAGTGTTGTTTCTGAAATCATGAAATGTACACAGGTTTCGTTATCTGTTTTCTGCTTGCAGCGCCATTTCCATTTATTTTCATTTACGAACAATGCATTTAAAAAAAACTCCAATTAGAGATAAGGTTTTGAAGAATTAATACCCAGGCGAAACTGTTGTTAGTCAAATATATGCAGATGATGCTGAGACCACCTTGAAGAACGCTCCTTTAAAGTTATATTTATAATATATTATATTTATTTTATATATATTTTTTGTTATTTCACTGTAAATATTTAAATTTAATTGTTTTAATTTTTTTTCACTTTATTATGGTTATGGAATATGGCAGATTGGGTATTGCATTAACTACCCAATGCTGTTGGTATACAAACTTTAAATAAAAAATAAACAAAATAATAATTTGATGAAATCACAAAACGTCAATTTGATTTACGAAACTCGAGGCAAACTCGTCAGCGTAGACTCGAATTCAATCTCAAGTGATGTCTTCAATTGAGTAGTTTCGCCAAGGCCTCAAGTTATTCACGTGCACATTAGCTTTATCGTCGGTTGAATTTATACGCCTTAACTGACACTCTATATTGAAAGGTAACCAATAAACGTGGAGTGTTTAACACCCAGGTGTGAAATTCGGTCCTGAATTTTATCGAGATATCCGTTTCCCGTTGAGATATTACGGCTTGTGAACACATTGCCCGGGTCCCCGCGGAGGAATGCTAACAATCTGAATATTTCAAAATTCAATAATTTCCGACGTTATTTTGTATTCACTGGGGAAAGTTGGCTGACGTGAGGAATGGTGAGATAAAAATGATTTAGGATGTTTGAAAGAGCCTGGCAATTAAGATATAGTTTCTTAACATCACTAAAGCTGTTTGTAGCAGCGTTTTGTTCTAAATGTGGCCTTGAATCAGGACGATATTGAAAGATTGTGTAATTCCCGGCTTCATTCAAGTTATTTTGCTACATTTTTATTTTGTATACTTTCGTTGGGAAAGCTAAATAACGCAAGGAATGGTCGAGGGAGATACGACAAATAATATTTTGGAGAACCTGGCTATTTTGATTTAGTCACTTTAGATCGCTAAACCTATTTCTATTAACTTATTTTGTCTGAAAATGTGGTATTTTTTATCCAAGACGATACTGAGGGTATCTTCCGCTCGGAAAACGCTCGCCACTTCCTTTTCGCAATTGGTTTTGGGGACTGTTTCAAATTTTTTTATGTCAGAAAAAACAATTAAATTATACATTCATCTTATATAACAATTTACGCCAAGTTTTATTACCCGTTATAGCCCAAAGGGAAAGTTTTGCAGAAACAAAGAGCAAATAAAATGTGTACAAAAGTGATTTCAAAAAATTGGGATACAAAATCTTTAAGGCGTAGTAGTTTTATTTAAATACGGTTTTGATTTGTGATGATGCTTTTGATGCAATGCAAAGTTTAGCTGTTAAAGAAACAAAACTAATTGTACAAGTTTAAACTTAACGTTAATCTTAATTTACTCTAGAAAGCAGATCTCGGCGTTATAATTTTTTAAAGCTGTTTTGGACGAAATGTTACTGTTTTCAGATCATTTCATTTAATTTTTCATCTATGAAGCTTTGAAGTTTTTTTGCGTTATTTAAAGCACTTTACTTTATTATTTTATTGAAAAAAGTCTACTAATCTCGTTACGTTTCATCATATGACCAGAGCACTAGACAAATTAAAATTGACAAAAAAATAGATCATCTTCTTGGTATTTCAATCTTTGACAGAGGAGGTTAATAATAAAATATTTTCGAAACAAATGTGAGTCTAGTTACGCCACCGACTGCAAAGTTAACCAGATTAAGCATTAAAGCAGTTGTTCACATAAAAGCGTCAATAAATGCCTGACCAACTCTTTGAAACCTTTTATATAATTTTTACAATGGTTTCACGGCGGGAATTTACGAAGTCACCCGTTTTCCCCTGTATCAATGTACGTAGTATTCTTCCCAAGTCCGGATGTCAGTTGGGAGATAAGATCCCGCTAATGAGCTCACCTTCCTAACAAAGGGGACCGCAGCATCCCCCTTCCGATTACTTCACTGACTACTTTATGCCAAGGGAAAAACATTTTAACACAATGCGGCTGTTCAAACTCAAAACACCGTATGACCAAAATAAACAAGTATTTTTTAAGAGCTAACAAAAATTACAAACAAACATACATTCACCGTCAGCGTTACGACCCTCGAAGAATAAACAAAAGGACAGAGAAAAAACTGAGAGTCTTTGGCCACCTCCAAGAAACACTTCCATTCCTGCTGGTATTCTGCTGTTCCCTTCTAATTATATATGCCTATAGGAGCGGTATTGGCTCCGCACCATTCCAGCCACCTAAGTTAAGACCTCTGGGGCCGCCCGACACTATTTCTCCCTGCAGCTTTCCAATAACCGTCAAAATGCAAATTTAATTAATGAATCTAAACACAAAAAAGTAAACGCACACGGCGTTTGAGAGTTCGGACATTGATACGATTCTGTCCCCAAACATTTTTGTAATGGATCATACAGTGTTTTGGATTTGGACAGCCGGGTGGGCCTGCTGCTATCTCAATAGGGCTCCAGGGCTCTTAATTATTCTATTGTTTTGCAAAATTTTCCACTCACAGTCAAAAGATAAAGGGTATTACTAGACTGTTAGTGATGTTATTTTAAACAGAATCTGTGATTGTTTGATAAATCTCGGTTTTCTCAAAATATAACATTAAAAATAAACGATTCTCGTTCTTAATAAGTGTGCGGTGTTATAACCGGAATGTTCTCTATTCACGATCTTAATATTGTAATCAACAAAAGCTCCCATTTAACAGAGTTTTGAGTTGGTGCACTGTTCACTGTTCAACGTAGAAAATTTAATCGTTAAATTAGGAAATGTGCTAAAAATATTGTCATTAACATATTTATTAGATAATTTTGATTCAGAATTATTCAATGATTTGTAGTGATATCGTGCTGAAAGCTTTGGTAAAGGTGATATTATAATGAAGGTTTTGAATTCACGTAGCTAATAATACCATTTTTCTTTCCTCCATTTATTTAGTCTGTCTAAGACACTGAGCTGGTATTTTTTCTAACAAATCTCATATTATACACAATCGTATAATTAAATATTGCATCTCTAGAAAGGGATCTTGTTAAGAGAATGCGATATATTTTTTCCTCTATTTAGCTACAGCTACTATAGAGCAGAATAATTACGAGTATTTTCCCATTAATCTACCTAGAAATAATATATCAAAATACCACTAAACCTTTCGTCTATCCAGTTACAGTACAGCAATGTACAAAAGGTATTTATTTGTACTAGTTACTTGTAAAAAAATATTTTTTCCAACTTAACACGTTAATTGAATTTCACAAATTAATTAATTTAATTTCACATTTACCAACACAAAATAAACTTTCATGTTTTATAACGATGCATTTGAGAATGAGTAGATTTTAGTTTCCAAAATTTAGTGTGAATGTAAATAAAAATGGGTTGAAATTACAATGAAAGAGGTTACCGCAGAGGTTATAATATATGAGGAACGAGGCACATTACATTATTATCTTCTTTCTACAAAGAATTAGTTCAACAAGCTCCTACCTGAGTATGAACACTGTTTCTCACGTTAAGATTAAAAATTGTTTCGTGTTTTCTCAACGTTTATTCATATTAAATGTATGAAGCTTTCACATTTAAACACTTACTATGAAAATTTCCGAGCTTCTGTTTTTCTGCGTTTTGCATAAAACTTCTACCAAAAGTTAATATTCGCGGCGCATTGAATGCTGACGGAAAGAATTATTTTTTAATTTGTTCAACACTTAACGCATTTTGGCTACAACACTTTTATGGATAAAAATACGCTTCTTCACGATTAGGTGCTATATATAAATACTAAACCTGTTTTCAATATTTATAATGTCCTTTGGTTTACGAGTATATTACGCTCCTGAAAACAATTAAAAATAAATTCCCATCTGCCTAAAGGCAGTCTTACCATGAGAACTTTAATATTGAGATTTTCGAAAGGTTAAATTAATTCACGATGGGATAGAAATCGGGAAAAGAAGGTTTGGAAATACACAGGTAAGCAGATCTGATTACTCAATACATGTTATATCGTTATATTCTAGTAAAGAAGCGCTTTGGTCCTGAATGTTGTTCTGTTCTACCCAACAAGATGCAGATAAAAAAACATTTATTTATTAGAATTAGGTTCCAATAATATAACTAGGTTTTATAAGAATTTTTTTCCAAACGGAAGTGTGAAATCTAAAATCAATGTTTAAGGTGGGAGTTTTTTTAGGGGCAAATATCCACCACTGTGTGTCGAACTTTAATTAAAAAAATGTTTCGATCAATAAAACGGAAGGATTTAAGTTCAAAAAATCTAAAATTTGCAATGGAAAAGTAGTTTATGATCATCGTACAAAAAATAGGCAGCACGAGGGAAAGGATTAGGTTTTGATCTTAATATTCTCATAAAAAATAACATGCACCGGAATCGTTGGGTTTGTAATTTGAAAGGTTTTTTTTACTCCTTACAAATGGATGATAAAAAAACAACATATTTTGCCGAAGCGCATAATCAGCGGTACACATTTCGCAGAGATACTCCCCGGATGGGCAATAAAACCTAAGTGTGGTCACTTAAGATAAAACCCTCCATCGATAGAGTTCACCAATAAAAGGCATAACGTTGATAGACATCAGATAGACCGTCGTTATTTGTAAGTCTGTTAGAGGCAGAGTACTATGTGCGTGAGGCCACCTTCTACGTGATGACAGGCCCGACCACAGGACTAAGGGATTCCGGCAAATCATGTGGGTACCCTGCCACTCCGCACTAAAATATCTCCTGCGTTACGGCACGGACGCCGTTTATTCCGAAAGCAGACTGCTAATATACATAATATCTAGTTTCAGGGGAGAGGGCTCGGCCAAAATGGCGCAACGCCCACAAACTGAAATTGTTTTCGAGATGAAAGCCATGCTCGCCCACGATAACCAGCGCGAAATAACAATCAGCCATTTCATTTGTTTTTTGTCTTTCCAAAAAAAAATCAGAAAATCTTTATTATTCAAAAGAAAAAATGGCTTCTAAAACATAAGGTATTCAAATAATATCTCTGTGAATAAAAAATGATAGGCCATGTACCTACGCGTACATTATATCAAAACAGTAAAAATTTGGAGGAGTTTCATTTTAATAGTGAAATTTAAAATAAACTGTAATTTTCAATACATGACAAATATGTAACACGTTAGGTGAGTATGTATCATCGAATAGCGATAAAAAATATCTCAAGAGACACCAATAAACCTTTTTTGGTAATTTCTGGGGATGATGCGCGAAGAAGAATAAACCGGCTTTATTGGATATTAAAATATTACACTTGCTCACTTTTAATAGAACGGCGATGATATAGTATTATGGCAGCCTATAAAATATGTACCTAATATTCCAAAATAATTTAACGATAGGGGGAGTATATTATGAGGCGGGATTTGAAGATTTGTGGCCAGTGGATAAGTGTTTTAATTTTAATACATAAATACGTATGAGAACACTCTAGTTCTGTGACTGAAACATGGTTTTGGTATATTTTGAACGCCTTGGTGGTATTAACGTTTGAATTATTTCGCGGACGTTCAATTTGGCAAACACAAAACATGTATCGAGCGACGGGCTGCTGTTTACTGTGACGAGGATGAAACTGTATCCTTTAAACACTTCATCCCTGGTTATTAAATCATGCACGAGAGAGCTGTGAGTGGTAAACTGGTGGGCAAACATAGGTGTCGCTGGTATATAACGATACCCGCCTATTATTATTATATCATTTGCTGGTGTGGCAGTGTTAACTTATGGATTAGATGTAGTAATAGGCCGGTGTTCTTAAAGATGGTTATGACCAGACCATACTGCGTAGTTACGCCGGCTGGTAATGTCTTCATGACATAACCCCAATAATGTAGGTAGTCGTGGTCGGTAGGTACCTAAATCGCCACCATAAAGTCATGTTCTATGAGCACTAATTTACACTTGATGCTTTTAATTCAAAGGAACCTATTACTTGCGGCATATCGCCGTTTTACCGTAATGTATACCGTGTACTTGTGAATATATTCGGTGAGCGCAAGGAAGAACGGAATGAGTCAATAAACGCAGATGTTCAGGAGAGTCAAAAACAAATTTAGGAATTTGGTTTTTGTATTTCATATGTCACATGTCCTTTTTCAAAAAATAATAGCGCACCATATTATTATCTAAACTACCTCATTTTTCCTTGCTGGATATATGTATCTATGGAACAATTTTGCATATTCCACTTAACTCAAAACTTGAATTTTATTTACTCAATCTGTTCTTCCTTTCACACACAGATATAAGTGAAAATATAGTAACAATATTGATAACTTACTGACTAATCGCCACGCTTTGTCTATGTAGGGATAGACATAGAGGATGGAACGCAGAAAAATATTTTATTGCACGCACTTTTTGCTTCATTCACATTCATACATACAATTTTGTTATTACAACTTCTGAGATGACCCGATTCCATGACACGCCTTTCTACGTCATTCTCGACTTCTTTGTTTAACCGATTGTACGTCAGAATATTTATATAAATTATACCTACCTCGTATCACCACACGCCTCGGGGGTGTCTTGTTCAAAGATGCTCTACTGTCGTCCTATCTTTGCCAGTTCAATGTCTCACTGTCAAAGATCAAGTTTGTTGTCAGAAAACCATTATGGATTGCTGCTAGCCCAGCCTCTTTTGATAACGTTTGGTTATATTATTGGCGTTTAGCATACATAGTCTTCCATTAATTGACTTTTGGTAGATGGTTTAATGAAACATATATTTTCTTTAAACATCTAAATATCATTTATGAAATTCAACCGCGTCATTACGACGTGTCGTCAAAGTAAGTCAGGATCGATTTTTATAGAGCTGTATCCCTTCTAGTCCCAGAGGAATCATCACATAAAAGCTGCCTTAAAAAAATAAGATTCTTATTTTTTTATGCGTTGGAAAGTAACAATAAATATAATACGTTAATATAAGGTAGCTTATTTGTACAGCGCCCTTGAGGTGATTTTTCACAAAAACGGCGCCACACAAATTATCCAAATATTATTATTATGTCAATATTTTCAATAGTGGCAGGTGACTTTTGACGGTTTTTCCTCGTTTACATTTAAATATTTGTAATACCCTGATCAATGGTTCTTCCAGATACGAGTTGTTTTGAAATTAAATAGAGTAGTGTACTACAAGATGTTTTTAATATCAAAAATAATATCTTTCCTTTTTGCCTCTATTCTGTCGATTTTAAGCTTGCATATTTTTTTCTGTCTGAAATATCCAGGTTAAAACGCAAGTTTTAGGAAGCAATGATTTTGTAAAAAAAAATGACAGGCTGAAAAGAAAAGATAGTAAGTGTCAACCATATCGATGTTCCCTATTTATAAATTATCCAGAACAAAACTAGTGAAAAATCTCGGAGGAAGCTCGGCAGAACTACACATTTTTATTATTGAAGAGTTATTTTTGTATGGTGTTAGTGAGCTATCTGATGCGGCTTTCCAAACTCCAAATAAATAATAATATGTTTTGGTTCCCCAATAACTTCAGTTGTAACATAACATACAGATAGAACATATTCCAGCAAAATCCACCATGTTTTAAAATACGAGTAGAAATAAAGTTCTTGTAAATATTAATTAGTTAATAACAACTGTCCCCCATGACAAATGACTAAAACTTAACCTTGATTTACGATTAAATTAAGTTTCACGTTAATGTAAAAGTATCGGTAATCGGCCGATAAGCCCTTTGACCTCATTCGGAAATGTTCCCTTTTCAGATTTATTGCTTTTTTATGGAACGTACCGCGAGAGGGGTAATACAGCTATATCCGCTTCATTGGTATTCACAAAATGAAACTGAAAAAATGGCCTTTAAAGTGAGGACTCGATTTTCAGCATAAACTGTGGCTTTCCGCAGGTGAACCATTATATCGATGGCAAATATTCTAATTTTTGAAAACCAATAAGTAATATTTTAGTGATGGAAAATAAATCCTTCAACATCGAGCCGTTTGTATAAAAAACATGTATTTTCTGAAATATATTATGGAGGAAGATTTTTGTTATTTTCTCAAAGGATATCATCCACCGCTTAGGGAGATCCGTTAGTGTTCCTGCGTTAAGTATCTACTTTCACGTATTTCCGTGTCAGTAAATTTATGCCCGAAAAACATCACATCGTCTTGTTTCTATGTTACACGTGCCTCTGCTGTGTTTTAGTTAAGTCAATTTGTTAGGCTTATGAATTTACACTATTATATTTTCTTCGTAATTTGACTTTTGGGGTGTTGTGAATTGAGTTTTCTCTTACTTCTGGAGCCAATGATTCTAGCGTCATTGCAGATGGGTAGAGTGTAGGAACAAAAGTTTATTTGGTTGGCGGTGATACTGAGTCATTGTAACAACGTGTTTTTAAATCGTAACACTGTTCAATACCTACCCCAAGAGTCAAATAAAAACTATTGAACTTGAAAATATATCATACCTGATAGGTGGATAACTTTTATAGTACCATATTCGTGAAAAAGGAAGTTTTGCGGGGAATAAAATAAAGATTTATCCAGAGAAACATGAAAACCAAGCGATTTGACAATCATGTTTAAAAAATATTATTTGCTATTTATCAAAACAAATACAATATACTCTTGTTGGTTTGCGCGTAAGATTATTACAAGAGTTTTGTCATTGAAAACGAATAACTTATAAACACAAGCATAAAAAAATTAATTCTATAAGTACCTACTCAACAATATTACGGAAGGTACTTTAAAAAATCAATAATTCTTAGAGTTTTTACGTAATATGTAATTTATTAGATAAGAGGGGAAGACATTTATAATATTTTTTGTAGTAAATTTCTAAACAGAGATCACAGTATAAAGTAATATGGTGATATATACATACATTGGCAAATTTTGATACTAAATCTTGATTAAAAGGAATACAACATATTTATGCAACGTTATTCAGATATTAAAAAAAACCAAAAAACTTCCAAAAAGAAAAATAAAATAATGGTAGAAATTATCTTTGTTCAATCTTAGTTATAAGTCTGTATAAAGTTAGAATCCAGTGCACTGAGCGAAGGGTACGTGCTCTGGAGAGTTCGGCGAACAGATTAAATAATGCGAATGCTTCCCAAGTTACCTCCGCACAGGTTATCCGTGCCCGTGGGAATACTAGGGTCGAAAGTTGGGTAATCAGTTACTCAATCCTTTTTCCTTTCCACAATTCATGATTTCAACTTAAAAATGTAAGAGAAACACAATAAAAACAACAATCTCAAGGTAACGTGTGGTACAAACGTATATTGATGACGGAGGGCAATTTTCAAAAACTTTATTTCGCAAAGTTTCGCGTATATTATGACAGCTACTTTATTTCTAAGTGCCATGCAGCACACACTTGAATAGAACTGATAAGCCCCGAGGAAGATTGAGATACAGCGAAACCCGGTTGGCTACATACATATTAATAATGTGGTGTTTTACTTTATTTATAATGGCACACCACTAAGTATTTGCATTCTTTGATATTTTTATAACCTGTTAAGTTATACCTTTAAATAAGTTTTTAAAAGAGGACCTACACGAAAGGCATCAAATTTGCCGTGCTCAGAAATATAATCGTATTCAAAATATATAATTTAAAAGGGCACTCAGTCAAACAACTCTTTTTGGTCCATTGAACCGTGAAACGCCGACATAAAATTTGCAGCTCTTTCGTTGCGCCTCCATTCAAAAAACTTCACTTGCATTCTTTCCACCATACGTTTATGCACCGCTTTTCAGGGATCACAATGGTGCAAGTAAGACGGTTAACTTTTGGGCGACCGGCAAAAAGCGGTACTTTCCACAAATAATGTATTTGTATACACATACTACACCCCTTTAGATGCCTTGGATGCCAACATATCGCCCTGGTAGAGGAAAATGAAATCTCTACCGCATTTGAACGTCAAAGGTTCCGGGTAATATGAAGAAATTCAGGCTTCTAGATTTTGGAATTAGATTCTTAAAATAGTTGAAATTAAAAATCCAGAGCTGTTACTTAACCCCGCACAGAAGATGATCTTATTATGAATCTAATTATCGGATAATAGATCGGTTGGAAGCTTTGGTAAGATTAAACAAACACAAAGTTCTAGTAGAGTTGGTGTGAGTTTCGGTAGAGCAATCTGTTTCCGAGCCGGCGATGCGGATTCAACACCCGAGGCGCCGCGGCCACTTGGTTACTGTAAGTCAACATTGCAACCTTTAGACATCGCTCGAATTTGTGGCGATTTATGGACGTACTAAAGTTAATATTTTGTTGATATTTACCACTCGGTGGTTAGTGAACTTTTTATTTAATGTGACATGTAAATTAGTTAATTTATATGTTAATTTTTTCATAATTCTAGGAAAAGTAAGCTGTTTCACTAATGTCAATGCGAGAATGATGAAAAATAAATAATTTGAAAGCCTTTTTGTGGAAAAATTTTTGACAGTTACGATATATAATATATGCCAACAAATTCAGCCGAAAATTCACCGGAATGTTCATACTGTTTGAGAAAAATGCCATCGTTGAGGAACGAATCAGTTCCAGGAAAAATAAAGAGAATGAATAAACATACAAACACGTTGAATATCTAAGCCCTAATGAATTTACGTATGTAAGTAACGCCCGTGGACGCACTTGGTGGCTTGATCACTGCATTATGACACAGGAGTTGAATAATACTTTAAGGAGTATACCAATTACAATCAATGCGACTATCGTAACTGTGACTATTCCATCACGTATTATGGAATTAAAACTCATAAAACGAGATGTTCCAGTGTCAGTAGTCAAGTACCTGTTTGATACGGGCAGCCGAAAAAATAAGTTCAATGGGCAAGGACTTCTTCTAGACTCCTATTCCTCAAAAGCGAAGTCAGGCAAGGGGCGTATATTTTGCATTTCTATTTAATGTATACATTAACTACCTTTTGTAAGAGCTCAACGGCTCAAGGATTTGTTTGCCATATTTGTGGACAAGGGAGTAACAACATCAACAATGTGGATAACATGGTGCTGCTGGCACCCTCGATTAATGCGATGAGATTACTTGCGCAAATATGTGAAGAATATTCAAACTCGCGTAACGTGTTATATAATAACGCCAAAACTTGTTATAAATAACGTACATATAAATAACTTATTTAAAAACTTCTTATAAATAACGCCAAAAAGTCCGTCATCTTCGTACTCAAACACAACACGGATCTGGCTAGAAGGAAATATACTGCCTGTGGCCTCAGAGTTAAATACCTAAGACATTTTCTTACAGAAGATATCGAAGATATAGAAGATATGAAACGACAAAGAAGAACTAGAACTAAGGCCAGAATGCTCTCAAGGCGGTTTCACTACCGCGGTGATGATGTCTGGAAACTGCTTGCCGTACTGCATTGCCCTACATACATCTCAGCTGTGGACAAAATACCCAACAGCGCAATAGGACAAGTTGAGGGTTTGCTACAACAATGCCAACTATATAGGCAACTTCTGCAACTTCCAAGGTTCTGCAGTGCCTCTGAAATGTTCACCGAAGGAAGGGTGCACTCATTCTCCGTCTTACTTCGCCACCGACTAACCAGTTTCTGAGGCAGGACACGGAACTCAACCAGCATCATTGTTATGGCTGCATCTGAGTGGCTCAGCTCTCCTCTCAATGAGCGATGGATGCGGTTGATGCGGAGACCATCTTGAAGCACGCTCCACTTAAGTTATTATTATGTTTATTTTAATTTTATTGTAGTTATTTTAATCTTGTTGTTCTTTATTATTATGTATATTCTTTAAAAAAAGTTAGTTCATGTAATATGGCAGATTGGGTATTGCACCAACCACACAGTTCTGCTGATATAAAAATTTGTGATGAAAAAGAAAAAAAAAACATTATTCGCGACGACCGTATATACTCAATAGTGTCAGCATATCTATATGTTCATATCAATGTAATTTGACCTGCAGAAGTAGATGTATGTGGAAATAATGGTTATTTGAGAAAGATTTTTCGTACTAATTTATCGATTTTCATTTTTTATTTACTTTTCGTTAAAAAAAATATTTCACCTGGATTTTAATTTTATATTTTTATTTAAACATCTTAGGTTATGTTGTCTATGATTAAAATAATTACTATATATGAACCTTTGTAAAACATAATAATGTAGATTGCTAAAAATAAGAATCTGTTGAAAAACTACTATTGCCGTTTAACGGGGTTTTATTGTAATTTAATCATTTACAATAATATGGGAATGTTAATAAAATAAAACGAAAAGTTGATTTCGACTAAGAAGATTGTATGGGAAATTTACAAAACGCCCCCTCAGGTAGATTTTTCATAATAGTAGCTTTATGAAAAAAATACCAAGTTTGTTTTGATTTATTGAAATGTTTGTATTTTATAAAACAACGATAACAACGAGCTCAGTCAATTTAATGCCATTTTTTAAAGCTGTTGACGACTTCCATCACAAAAACCTACTAAATATATTTTAAAAGTACCGCTAAATAACTATAAAGCATTCAACTTAATGTTTTTTTTCAGACAAAATGTCAAAAACTCTTATCTCGGCGGTTTCAATGTTCAGACTGTCGCTACATTATATTTCATAAAAAGAAAAGAATTTCTATTTTCTTGAACAGTGTCAAGTTTTGGCGCTAGTATGGCACCGTATTTTTACCAAACATCTCTTCAATTGATAATAAGCGCACCAATGCGGAACTTTTGGGGGATTTTAACTTCCGGATGAAAAGCTCCTTATATTGATATGGCTCGGTGTGTTAAACAGAATATCATTTTCTTATTTTCCTGGCATCTAACCGTGAACATGCGTATGTACCTATGTGTGAAGGCTTCTTCTGATACTATTACATCAACCCTTTTGTTGTAAAAGTCACACATGGATATTGATAATATATTTTTTGCATAACACGGTTTCTTTCGAGAATGTTTATTTTCTTGTTTGAAAAAAGAAACAAACTAATAATATATGATATCTAATAATATATAAAACAAGATGTTTATTTAAAAAAATCTAGTTTTGCATTAGAAAAGGATATTTCTAAAACATTTTTTTTTCTATTCTTTTTACTTTACTTTAGATGGTGACTTCCAGTTTTGAACTCACTTGTGTGATTTTTACCCTGTACCATACTTTTTGAAATTATAATTTAGAATTTCATTTTTATTTTTACTATTCTATGTAGACTTTTTTCCCTTTATGATATGTTTATTAGTTAGTTTTTAACTGTATTTATATAATTCCAACTTGGACTACATTGCCTTGCACATCTCCTGCATGTGGCTTAGAATAATACCACTATTATTGTTTTAAGTTTTTTGTGAAATAAGTATATTGACATTAAATGCTGTGAACATTTCATGACGTCACACAGCTAATCGTTCAACAATTTTTACTGCTACATACACACAAATTTTCTGCTTTATGATTAAGTTTTCTATAATAAAACCTATGACCCAACATGAGGTTAGAAATTTAAAAAGGGTGATTAGACTAGACAAACATATATTTTTATTATTTGTATTGCATTGCACTAATCCTGCATACCTTCTGGAATAAAACTTTATTATTACGTTTTCATTTTAACCCTTTACCGCATGGATTTTTTAATCCTTCCAGAAGTGTATGTGTGTTTTATTTAGAAATTTATTTAGAATCATGTAAAAAATAACATTTTTTTTTTTAAAGAATTGCAAAATATTTATTAAAAATGTTTTGTTTCATATTTGGCACTGCATGCAGTATGGAAAATAAATACAATATTCCAAAATTTGTAACACTATGCATTAAACGTAAACCAACCTCACCAAGGAGTAGAAGAAAAAAAAACTTTATATTTATTATTACTTCTAAAATAATTCACACACTGAACGATCACAAGCACGCTCGTTCACAAAATGGCTGAAATGACAACTTACTGACGTAACTGTAGTTACTAAAAAGCTCTAAACTGGCAGCACTATTTGATTTATGACAATACAAAGCTCACAGCAAGGATTTAGGTGAAAATAAAATACATTTATGGCCCACATAGCCCTTTATGATGAAAACATTCTTATGTTCCAAATCTGGAACAGTATGCGGTAAAAGGTTAATAATAAAAAAATGGCTGCTTGACATATCACGTTAGCAAATTTTCTGTTTCATCGTTAATATTCAAAATGATTGAAAATGCAAACTCGTTATATTACTTTAATAAAAGGACGTGTTTATCATAAAATCTCAATCTCGAGATTACTTCGGGATCGTGATAAACAAGCGAACGTCACTTTGTGAACTCATGTTGTCTGTAGGTATCTATTTGAGAGTTTGTTATTAAAACGAAAAGCTCTATATTTTTTACTTGGTGCTGATGGCGTTGAAAACAATTCATAAATATCACAAAATGTATCATATCTTCAAACAAATGTATTATTCAAAACTCCATAACTCATGATGGAAATCATGTTGTTATCCTAAAAACGTTCGTTAACCCAGAAATTATTGATATTGACAACCTCCATTGTCGAGCGATTAAGATCCTCGACTACAAATTCAGAAGTCGCGGGTTCAAGTTCCCGTGTGCGCTATATACGAGTATTTTATTTCACATTATAATCAATATACAAAAAAAGATATTTGCGGCATGTTCCAGAGTGGTAGAAAATCTCAGTACCTTCCCGGTGAAAGACTACTATTCCGAATAGAAACTTCGCTTGAGATGGCTTTAGCAGTGTTTGTTGACCAGATCTAAATACTCAGGTACTTCCCAACCTTCATTTTTGAGATTTCCGTCAGCCTCACAACATACCCCAATAAAGGATGCCATTTTTCCAATGGCTCTCATTATTGTGCGATATTAATATAAAACAAAACAAAATCATGAAAGTGCAGAGAGAAAAGTGCTACTTTCATGACGCTAGAAAACACACTGTTGGAGATTTCAAGTTGCTTCAGACCCCACTAACAAACAGATCTTCGCTTTATGGCTTAGGCGTAAATTCTTCGGTAGATACCTATGGTGGGAGTTCGTTTTAAAAACAGAGAGTTCAATATCTGTTATTCGGTGCTGGGTTCTGATACCGCCGTAATGTATACCGCATTAGCCACTGCGCGATAATGCCCGCTACCCCAGCACAATATTAAGAATGCTCTCTAGATAAGCACTTCTCTGAGAGTTGCGCATTTGCCTGAATTACCGTTATAGTCTTAGCGTTCCTCCATTCACGGCTCTCCCCCCTCCGCCTCCCCCCCCACCCCCAGAGGGACCGCAACAAAACAAACGCAATATATTTATGTCAGTCGGGTGGGATTTATTTGAAACACGTGGCAGGAATATTCGTAGCCTTTTTTCAAAGCGGTGATGACTGATGATTACGAGAAGACACATTTTTTAATTAAAAAAAAAAATCAATGTTTAAAAATGCTGTTTACCAAAAGAACTTTGATTTATTTGTAAAACGCGTCGTACTAAAAAAAAACTTAAATTCACTGAGTGACTTACTGATTTAAAAAAAAAATGAAAAAAATACTGCACAAGAATCTTAACTGTTCCGATGCAGTGAGACTATGGCATCCCCAATCAGAATATGTTGTGAGGCTGAAAAAAGTGAGGAAGGGATGGAGATAAGGGAAGAGGAATGTCGAAAACTACCTGGCTTTTCAGATCTGATCACTAAACACGGCTTTTGTCATTTCAACAACGTTTCAATTCTGAATAGTCTTCCATCAGGGCGATACTTAGCGCACCTACCATTGTGGAACGTACTATACATTATTTTTTAAAAGAACATGTAAAATAACAAATACAAAAAATAATAACAGAAGAGTGTGCCAAGAGAGAGTTGTATGGCGGTTCACCCTCTCTGCCTACCCCTGCGAAAAACGGCGTGATGGTTTGTTAGTTTGTTAGTTATATATGAAATAATGCATACTTATTTGAAAAATACATATTTGCACGCAGAGCCTTGAAACTGTGACCTCCAGATTCGAAGCAGAGGATCTTAACCGCTCGGCCACGGAGAACGTCACGAGAGTCAACTAATACATATCAATTTATCGAAGGAAGCAATCACTTTGTAGCTTGACATTATAATTTAATTGAAAAATATTTTAGTTTTAAGCCACTTTATTTATACACATATAACAATTCGACCGGTTTCGGTTAAACTTAACCTTCTTCAGGAACGTATATATATAAACTAAGATTAAAATATAGAGTTATATAGTAGACAATTTCTTTGTCTACTGTATAATTTCTTTGTCTACTGTATAATTTCTTTGTCTACTGTATAACTCTATATTTTAATCTTAGTTTATATATATTCCTGAAAAAATTAAGCTTGTTATATGTATAAAGTGGCTAAAGTGGCTATTAAAAAAAGATATGTATTAAAATAAAAAAATATTTTAGTTTTAAGCCAATTTATTTATACACATATAACAATTCGACCGGTTTCGGTTAAACTTAACCTTCTTCAGGAACGTATATATATATAAACTAAGATTAAAATATAGAGTTATACAGTAGACAATTTCTTTGTCTACTGTATAATTTTTCTGACCGGTTTCGGTTAAACTTAACCTTCTTCAGGAACGTATAAAATACGAAAGAAATTATACAGTAGACAAAGAAATTGTCTACTGTATAACTCTATATTTTAATCTTAATTTATATATATACGTTCCTGAAGAAGGTTAAGTTTAACCGAAACCGGTCTTTAGGGTTTTTAATCCAGTAAAGATCTTTTCCCTAAGAAAACACTAATGTAAAAATAAACTCAGTCAAGTAAATAAAACCATCAGATGGTGATAGTAATAAGGCCTAATGAACCGCAGTACTAGTTAGATAGACATTATGAGGGGTATTTGTATAAGCCCCAGCTAGTTAGTAGAGGATTACGAAAGAATCCATAAAATCAAAAAAAATCAAACCGAAACCGGTCAAAGAAATTATAACTCTATATTTTAATCTTAGTTTATATATATACGTTCCTAAAGAAGGTTAAGTTTAACCGAAACCGGTTGAATTGTTATATGTGTAAAAATAAAGTGGCTTAAAACTAAAATATTTTTATTTATTTTAATACATATCAATTAACAATCGTCATAAAATAGAAGCGTAGGTACAAGCCTATCTATTTAAAATACAGCCAAACTTATTAAATGATGACCTTGAGTGACTTTGAACCGTTATGTCACGGGTTGAAAACTAGGCGTAAGAAAAAAAAAAAAATTTAAGCGTATTAAAAAAACAAATAATTTATAAATGTTTTTAGAAGGCAATCATTTTGTGATTTGACGTATTTAATGAAAATGAAATAATAACTTTGTATAAGACCACAGATTTTATTTAAATTTTTATAACCAACCGGTTTCGCTTGGCCTAAGCAATAGTTAATTTATTTACCCTGATTGATGCTTAGGCTAGGCGAAAACGTAACCAATCGGGTTTAAAAATTAAAATACAAAGTTATTATTTCATTTTTATATAAATTACGCTTACATTATTCATGTATTATTTTTTAATCTCCTCAGTTATAATCCAATCGTACGAGGGGAGTTCAAAAATATAGAGACAATAGTTAGGATGTATTTTTTTCTTTAAGTTAACTCTAATGAGATTATTTCGTTTCATCAAGCTTTAGATTTCTCAAACTCTTAATAACAGACACCTTTTTCGCCTGTCACCTCCGCATTTGTTCCAGCAAATATTATTTTTAGTTGTGAGAACAGATACAATTCCAAGTGATTTTGGTCTGCTGAGTTTAGGGCAACCTATTGGAAGTTAAGTCAGGTAACCTCCGTTCATCGCGACCCTGGCCAGTGCGGATTCGTTGTATCGCGATCTTTTGAATAGCGCTGTTGCTGTTGCGTTATCCAGTCAATCGGCTATCCTTCAAGTTTCAACCCTTCAGTGTAACCTTCAAAGTGCAGTGTCAAAGCGCACGCTAATTAAATTGAGTAAATATTTTTATCTCTCCGTAATTTAAAAAATGTCAAAAATGGCTTAAGAAAATGAAAATAAACAAAAAATGATCGAAATTATAGAAAATGGTGGTAAATTTACAGTTGTAGGTAGGGATTTAAAATTGCCTGAGTCTACAAGACTGGCGAGAGTGTTAAAGCGACGAAAGTTTCACGTACCAGAAGTTTATTGATGACAGAAATGGAAATGGATAGAGGACCCAAATCAACATCACATAGTCTTTGGGATCATTTAAAATCTCAACACGGAGGAGAAGTTTTTAAAGCAAGCAAAGGTTGGTTTGATCGGTTTTTGCAACGCGGTAAAAAATAAATAAACTATGAATTACATTTTGAAAACCTTTGAAATTGTTTATTAATAATGTTTATTTTATTAATAAAGCTTTTTAATTTTTTTAAAGTTTTTTTTAATAACTCGTTGATTGCGATGTTTTGCTCATCATGACCATGTCCAGAACGTCCCGTGATGAACGGGGTTACCAATGAATTTTGGCGACGGTTTGTATCGTTAAATGAATCGGAGCATTGTCCTCATTGTGTTTTGGGTTGTTTTTCATCAATGGCAGGTTGAAATTTATTCAAAAGATCACAATAATAATCTTTTGTGATTGTTCTTCTCTTTTTTCAAAAAATACTAAAATAAATTTCCCTGAGCATGTCAAAATGCTGAAGCCACGATATACCAGTCATGAATTTATTTGGGGGTCTATCTCCTCCTTTGGTTTACTGTCTCGATTTTTCTGTGAACAAAAAAAATCTAAGTCATCTGTGGTCACAATATACTCTTTTGAAATTTAAGATCATCAGCGTTTTTCTCCAAAGTCAATCAAAATAACAGCAACAACATGATGTGGGCTTTTTATCAATATGCCCTAAGCCTGCACTATTATGTACATTTACTTGTTGGTCATTCAATATCATAACATGCATGATAAAATGCAGTTTATGAGGATTTTCTTCAGTAACTGACGCCGAAGACTCGCCACCGTGGGGGTTATCTTTTATGAATGTTCTCCCTTTTTGAAGTCATAAATTCATTTTATACCTTTGGCATAGATAGGTGAGGAGTTACTACCAATATACAGAAAAAAATTGCATTCTTGCCATCCAAAACCGAAATTTTAATAACTGCCCCAGGTATGTTCGAATTTACACGTTACACAAAAAGCTCAAAACGTCTCATCCAAACATCCATCATAATTAACCTAACATAAGTTTAGCGCTCACATTTTTGGAGAATAATAAGTTTGGAATTATCAATATTTTTTCTTGTAATTATGTAAAGCATCATTTATATGTTACTTCTACGAATTGTTAGAACACCTACGTACATGAGTTTACCACAAATAGGGCTCAGGGGTGTGTTTTGCTAGTGAAGCATCCATTCCAGAGAATAATATAATAGCAATGATGAGAGGCCACAATTTGTATGTTCCTTCAAATAGATTAAGATTAATTTTCTGATCAGGTATTTCACACATTTGCTCTATCACATAGCCCCACAACATTCCCCGTGGTACGCTATTATTTCACTAGTTCCGGACTGTAGTGACATATGCACGGTGCCACAAAAATAATATATTAAAAGCAATTTAACCCGCACTTCCCCAACTAAGCCACTATCGCTCTACTCACCCCTTCATCAGATAAAAGTAATAATATAGTGGCTTGTAATAGCGCGTAACCTGTGTTTTTACTTGTTGACTATCTTTAATCTGTCACATTATGGCGGAAGTCGACTAAAGCCTTCCGCCTAGAGCACAGCCATAATGTTTACACTATTCGGCTCCTTTAACATACTTTTTACGTCGCGCTTTTATTATCATAATAAAATTACATGAAACTTAACGTAAATATTTTTCCCCTTGAAATTTGTGGACATATCAAAAAGACAGGCTATTTGCTGACGGCCATTTGCTTTTAACGTCAGTATAAACAATTGAGCCTGGCATTAACTCAGTTATTTCCGAACATAATAATATAACTAATCCTCGTTGTATAAATTGTGCTATTTTCTAAATCGCAATTATAACCATGTTTATACTGCTTTCACTGCTAAAACAATCGGAATTTATTTATAGTTGGTACGTCTCTCCGTTTGAAGAAAAATAACTTCAAGTGTTTACTATTATTATTTTACAAAGCAACTAGTCTTACTATCCAGCTTCACCCGAGATTCAAAATACAAAAACGTAATTCTTACCGAACAATTGATTATGTGGATAAAATTTATTATTCTCTTCATAAAAAGGTTATTCTTTTATAGGTATTTCTAAATAAAACAAACCAAATTATGTAACATTTGCTCTAGATACGAGTGCGCATAGAATCAAAGTTCGAATAAAAATTTTAGAAAATACAGAAGATTAAATATGTTTCGGTTATGTCGTTAGAAAATTCCGATACGTTTATCTATTTTAATGCTGTCACATTATAAATCTCTAGTAACTGCATCATATTCATTCGAGTTTTAAGTTTTTTCGGTTAACCTCTTCATATTAATCATTTAAGTACAATTAACCATGAAATTAATTGCACAAAGATACGAATTTTGACCTTTGGAATGCTAAAAAAACAACAAGAAATTTGAGTGGTCAAACGATTAACAGTATAAAGGAATTCAACGCGTTGGTAAATTTTCAAAATGTTTAGTTGGCAAATATTACCGACTGTCTGCAAAAGCAACAACTCATCGAATAAGTTTGTCTATGTTTATGGTACAAACAAACCTACTCAAATAATTCGTGTTATAACTAAATATTGCATCTTCGTTTCGTAGTTCAATTTTATTCATTTATTCATGTCCATTGAATATAAATTCAATCTTAGGAATCTGAAGTAGTTTGTGTTCAAGATGACCAATGAATAAATATACTCGTATATGAGATGACTCGGTACCAACCAATGAAATTGGATTATATGAATATATCTCAGAATGTTGTCTATTTTCAATTTCAAACAAATTTTATTTATCGAAGTGTTCGTAAGCTACTTGCAAAAGAATTTCTTTGAGTTTATTGGATAGTGATATTGGACGCCGGTATAAATAGATTCTCTTTACATCGTGTTCATGTTTCAACTCTATCTAGCTTCAATCACTCTATCGAGGGTACGAAACCCTAGCTGTGGCCAGCGGGGCTCATATAATGCAAAACGTATTAAAGATTACTTTATTATGTTTGGTGACAAACGCATGGTAAAAGCACCAGCTTGGATATTTTTGAAAATACCCTTCTTAAACGTTAATCGTGTGGAGCAGAATTCATCAGACATCAAATGTTAGTTGGCGACACAACACTCTAAAACGGGCGCTTCGTCCGTTTCAATTAACTCTGATGAATCTCTATAAGAGTAAAAGTCTCCGCACATTTTTGGGAACGCTCATCACTGATTTATTTATATGGTAGTGTGTCCTCTTAAAGAAGATATAAATCCTACAATTTACAAAACATACCTTTTCCTAATGGATAAATTTCGTTGAAATGGGAGAAAGTGGGTTATCCGTTGTGAAAGTCAACCTTGGTTCGTCTGACTGCTAGTCAAGCACCCACCCATCATGCGATCGACCACCACCTTACATTAATGCGTTATGACTAAACATCGGATTATATGCACCATAAAAATGGCAAAATATGCACTTTCAACGCCTAAATATACAATAAGAATGCAAACATATCGTTGCTGGAAAAGTAAAAGGGCTTAAGCGACACTTGAGTGTCACCAAAATGAGTTAAATATGCAGTTTATATCAGATTTTTTGTGCATCGAATGGTCTGACTCTTGTTTGATTCTGAAAACTTTTGTGGCCCTTCGGTTATATGAAATATACCTGTATTTATCATTTGGGAGAAGGCTTGACTCAAGCGACACAAGTTTGGAACATTTTTAGCTTTTTGTCGCTTCAGGTAACTCATTGAAAGCATTGAGTTACTTAAGTTAACTTCTATTTTCAAAATCCAACCAGGTACTGAAGACTTATGAATTTTATTGTAAAATAAAAAAAACTTGAAAGTGCTCTGGTGTAAACTTTCGGAAATGGCGCTTCAGTTTTTTGCCTTTTCGGCGACGATACAAGCTTAAGTTTACGATAAAAACAGGAACATGTCTTTAAAAGATTTAGTATCATGATTCAAATCTCGGATTCCTCAAATATCGGAGGATGCAATGACAGCAAAGCCGCCTTCTTTAATTTTAACAGCTCATATTTGAAGAAATTAAAATGGCTGAAATATACATAAATGAAGAAAAATAGCTCAAATATGCACTGACTACCAAAACAACCTCACAATATTTACTAACGATGGAAAAGGCTCAAATATGTATTATGCCAATGCAAATATGGAAATGCATAAAATCTTTAGCATGCAGTTGGTATTAATTAATAATCACTTTGTGAAGTGTAATATAAAAAACCGCATTAATTAGTTTACTAATTTTAAATGTTTTTCAAAAGATTATGTAATATATCGTTTCACTTTTCAATCATATTAAACTATGATGAACCTATCCACAAAATATGTTTTCGCAAAAAATCCTTTGTTGAACAATGAACAAAGCTTGGTGCATTCAATCATTTTTCATTGAATAATATTACTTTTAAATTATAGGTAATATTATTCCTAGTAAGTGCTGTAATTTTTTCCAAGGAAAAACTGTTCAAAAGATTAATGCTAACATGATGCTGAATTAACGTTATTGCTAACACCATTTACATTCATTGCGCTGCAATTCAATATTAGCACGTATTCATTTTTAGTGACTTAAAATCCAACATAATACACACAGTGAGAACAGACATTCAATGAAAAAAAGCAAACAAAAATAAAATTCAAACCGATTTCACCTACATTACTACCTACATCATATCTTAACAGAGAGAGAAAATAACTTTCCTATGACTTCGCAAGTTATATTATCAAGTAGCATAAATTAATGAGCGAGCGATATTTGCTGGGCGGACTATGGTAAGACTTGCTTATGGATTCACAAAACTTTTTCGGGCCATACATATAACATATATTGGTTTTGTAAAGATTAAATTTTAGCATAATGTACATTTCCTCCCTTGAAACTATTCTTTAAAGTATTTAAAAAATATTTTTATTTTATTTATTTAAATTTAATCCATTGTACAGAAATATACATTTTTCCTTAATACTAACAGTTTTTATGATATTAATTCAGTTTATATACTATGTACAATGTTCTAGTTAATGATAAATACCACCCTAATAAAGAAGATTCTTGTGCTTGGGGAGATTAATATTTGATTTATCATTGATATTGTTAGGGAGATTAAGCTTAAATAGACAAATCGGAAACAGTTTTAACTGCTCATTTGAAGTATCGCCACACAGAACTTTTATTTGTTGACAAGATGCATTTTTGACCAATAGCACTGTAATTGAACTTCGTATCAGTATTGTTGGGTATTTTAATTTGACTGATAATAACATATTTTAACTATTTATTTAAATTGATAATATATTACAGTAAAAATAATAACACTATTCTCAATGAGTAAAAGAAACAATGATCATATTTACAAAAATATTGATGATTTGATATTTTATTATGGAACTTATTGCATTGCGCTACACCTGCACCTTTTAGAATATTTATAAATATAAAATTTATATTTTTAAATTTTTATAATATAAAGAGAGAAATAGGAAAAAAAAAAAACTGAAAGAAATAATGTATCACGGTTTATAAACCTGTTTTAATATTTAAGTTTTTTCGATTTTTTTTTCTTCCCTACATATAACTTGTGTTTCAATGGAGCCTGCTTAGAAGAGCTGGTGGTATTGATTCCCGGCGCACATACAAAAAACGTGACGAACACGAGCGAAACACTCGTTCACAGTTTTTGTCGGCTTTATGAGAGCAGTTTCAAGAGACATCCGAATGTTCCTTATTTACACCATGTTTGTATGCATTTGTAGATAGTTTTGTTACTATTCATGTGTATTGTAAATGGACGCAGTCTGTAATACACCAAAAAATATAAAATAAATAAGGGCCTCTTTAAGGCCCGCACTAACAAAAACCTTCCCTCAGCCCCTTCCTTAACGCGCCTCACAACGTTGGCTAGCCGGATGCAATGAAATTCTCCCGTCTGCACACCGTACATGCAGGGGTGCTCATGTGAGGTGTCACATAAAACAATAACATATTGATTTGTCCATGTGGCAAATATAAGTTTTGAATTTATCATTCCATCGACCTCTGTTATATTTATAACATTAAATTTTCTCTCGTTATCGCAGCAAGCGAAAAACACCTCAAATCCCTCCACGCGATATTTTAGATTCTGCGGACTCGTCGTTTTATTCATTACCAAAGTTTAAGCTATATTTATCAACAGAGTAGTCCCTGCGGACTTACTTGAACGTGAAAGTTTAAGATTAGCTCAGTTTCGTAAAAGTAGACTCTCCAAAAATAATGAATTTTCTGATGCAGAACACCATATTATTGTACAATAATAAATCGTGGAAACTTTGGAACTTTCAACATTTGGGATGGGTTTTCGTTTGGGAATTTAAAAAAATATTTTACTAAGCCAGAGTGGGTACAGTACCCTCTCCGCCATACCCGAATATAGTCACTGAACATATAAACCCTGGAAGGGTGATCTATACCGATTTGAAAGACAAATGATATCGAATTAATTGATTATTCGTTTAATGAATATGTTAAAGTCAGTAAACTTATTGTTTAGGAACTCTGTACATAAAGAATATCTAAGACTTGATTATTCGTTTCAGAAAAAAAACGAAATGTGAAAATAATTTATTAATTTCACTAGGAGTAAAAAAAATGAACTTACTTGGGGCACACGAAATAAATGACATTATATTTGAGCTATATTCACATAGTATATTATGTACGTGAACACATTAAAAGTGCTATGTGATTTCTATGCTTAAAAATAAATAATAATAAAGTTATACAACAATACACCTCGACTAGTAAATGGACGAAAATTCCAAACCTCACTTTATCGGAACTAGAAACCTTTTTGTGTTAAGATTATGTTGAACTTTTGATTACCAAACAATTCTCTTTTTAATATTTCAATGTTTTTGATAATAGCGGTCAAGGTTTGACTTTATCCGAGATTCAAAATGTTCTGAAGTGTGACAGGATGTTCTTCGAAATTCTATAATGGAAAAATCTTACGAGTCTTCAAACATAACCTAAAATGCTCTTAAATACGAAACATTATGATGTTTTTAATAAAGTTTTTGTTTTGCGCTCGCCCTATAGAGTAACAATGCGTACATAATTTATTGAGAGTGGAAAGTCCCGGTTGGAAAGGGACGACAATATTTTCCTCAGCCGTAGAGTGCAATTGAGCAAAATTTGGAACGGATGGCATTCAATATAATACAGATTTAATCGCTATGGGGTGAGGCGGCTGGAGAAGGGAAGGTGCTTTTGTTTTAATCACGGTTTTAGAGGATCACTGGGTAAAGGGTTTTGGCAAAGGTCGATCGAGGGGTGTAGGATTGTATAGAGAAGAGACAGATATATATTCAATGTTTTATACTTCATACGCAAATACTCTTAATTTGGGTCAGGCAGCATATTTTAGTCACACAAAAGCAATGAAATCGCTTACTCAGGATCGAGATTCAAATATTTCATAATTATTATTTTACTAACATGCCATTTGCAAAACAACCAAAATAAGTAAACACATTTTTGAAAAATTGCTCAAGACGGGTTTCGAACAGGCGAACGAAGTCATTGTAGGTAGCCTTTTATTAATAACAAAGAATTGAAACATCAAAACACACGTTCTAATTCCTTTTCCTCAATTTATTTCGCCTCACAATATTAACCAATTATGTATGCCATGGACTCGTGTAAAAACTGTAAAAGGGTCTTCAATATTAGATTCAAATTTATTCTCGAATGAATTAGCATTTTTTTTCTTCATATTACTCGTTGGTCGTTGCCGGTGGAGTAGATATCGACTGTCGAACTGTCAACTGGATATTAAACTATAAAGGATCTTGGGATTGTGTACGAAAGTAAGCTTGCATTTCGTGTTCATATCGAAGGGGTGTGCCAGTCGGCAATGAAAATGTTAGGGTTTGTTCTCAGAACCGTCAGAGTTTTTAGGAATACCCGAACTCTGAGAACACTCTACTTCTCTTTGGTCCGCAGTAGGCTGGAGAGTGGTTCAATTATTTGGAATCCTCATGAGGTGGGGTACTCCCTCATCTTGGAGAGGGTCCAGAAAAAGTTCCTGAGATTTTTGGACCAACCTGCCAATGGTTCTGCTGGTGGGGAGAAGTATTTTGCTCCTGAACAAAATCTCTTCCGATATCGACTTATTTCATGTCAGTGAGGAGAGATTCAGAAGTGAAATCCCATTGATTCTTGAAAGAGTTTCTCTTCATTGACCTGATCATCACCACTGCCTGAAATTTTATTTTTTTTGAATTTCATCTTTCTTGTGTATTTATATGGTACTATAATTTGTATTTATTTTGTAAAAAAATAATTTATTTTCTTATATGCATTAAATTAAAAAGTTTGTCATGTATAAGAAAAATTAATAAAAAATATTATTATTTAAAAAAAAAAAAAAAACTGGCGTCAGGGGTTGCAAGGTATCAAACATATTTAGGTAAAGTCCGAGCGATGAATTCAATGTGTCATTTTAGAATGTGTGGTTTGTCAGATGTAATGTTATCAGCGCCTTGTGATAAAGATGATTTTAAACAGTAAATAGTCGTTAGTGAGTATGTGTAAATTGAAGAAAACTTATCCATGTTTAACAATCGGGTTGACAAGGGGGAAAGGTTTCTTGTTATTAACTATGCTCCTGTTAATTCTGAAAACGACGAAATGAAAGATGATTTTTGGACTAGTATGAGCGATGTAATGAGACTGAAAAGATTATAATGGCAGGGGACTTGAATGGGCGGGTGGGGGTTAGACGGGACGGGTTTGAGTCGTCTTTAGATATGCTTGGGGAAAAAATAACGAATGAAAACGGTAACAGAATACTTATATGAAGTATGTTTAGAATGGAACCTGTTTGGGTAAGGTATCCACCAATGTACGTGGAAAAGAGGAAATGTAAGATCAATTAACGACTTTGAAGTAATTGTCTCTAGGTTGAGAGCAGACACCGTAGACACAAGAGTTTTCAGAAGAACTGAGTTTGAAACTGACCACTTCTTGGTAGTTTCGAGAGAAAACCTCTTGCGCAGCTGACAATCTAAAGTGAAAATGATGTTGACTCCAACAAGAGTCAAAATAGAAAAACTGCAAAACGATAATGTGAGAAGTAAGTATGAACATTGTGTAGATATTAGATTGAATGAGAATGAAATATTGTCTAAGCACAGAGGAAACATGGATTCATATAAAAGTGAGTCAGTGTGAATCTGCAAGAGAGGTATGTAGAATCAGCACGCAATGTAGGAAGACAGGTGATGTATGGTGGAATGAAAATATTAAAGCACTGGTCTTAGAGAAGAAGAGAGCATAGTTATGTCTGATAGCGACTGGCAGTGCTTCTAGGGAGTGAAAGAACGAAAGAAACATTTGGAATATAAAGAGTGAATCAAAATGACAATAATAGTGTGGGCTTGGGCGCGAAAATGAACAATCTGAAAGTATGTTGCCTATTGTATTCTGATAATGCGGTGGTGATTTCTGACAGTATGAAAGATCTAATGTTTGTCGTGTCTAGGATGAACCAAGTATCATACTTTGATAATAATTATGGTGCCATTTTTGTGAAATATCACCTTAAGTTTGTATGCAGAATAAGTCATTGATGAATACTTGGAGTAAGTGGATGGGTTTGTGTATTTAGGAAGTATGTTTACGAGAGACGGAAAGGCTGATAAAGATATTGAAAGAAGGGTGAATGCAGGAAACTCCATTAATGGATGACTAAACGCTGTTGGCGCAAATAAAATAAAAAAGTTCAATGAAGCGAAGCTAGTAGTCAACAATAAAGTGCTTATACGCAATTTGACGTATGGCAGTGAGGCATGGAACTGGCAGAAGAAGAATGAAAGTAGAGTGCATGCTGTAGAAATGAGATCTCTGATGCGTATGTGCGTAAAACCATATGTGACCGTGTTAAAAATGTGTATATCCGGAAAAATGCAAGACTGATTTAAGCATAATGAATAAAATTAAAACAAAGACGCTTTTATTATTTGGGCATTTAGAGCGAACGAACGAAGAAAATAGTGTGAGAAAAATATATGATGTGAAAGTGAATGGAAGAAGAAATCGGGGATGCCCGAGGAAGACATGGCACGAACAAGTTGATAAAATTTTATGGGTTCAATTCCTCTGACGGCTAAGTCCTCCATCATTGCACAAATAACATCTTCCGCCTATTACGAGTTAGAGAACAGTAGGAGTTTTTCAAATATTGTCAGGTTTTTCGTAACACAAATGTGAAAAAATCAAGTTTCTGTTTCATATTTGTGTTTTAGTTTATTAATATTACTTAAATATTTGAAAGATGAATCATTTAAAAATATTATCGAGTTACACTATGCGTTGTAATCATCAACATTTTTGATGTACATCGTTTTATGTTTATTTTTATATAAACATATATTACAATATTTAAACCTAAAACCAACACAGAAAACAATCGCAGAATGTTCAACATAATTTATTTGAAAAACTTAAAAATAAAAACTGCAAATGCAAACTAAAAACCACCAAAGTTTTTTTTTAGTTTTAATTATTTTATATTAGTTACTTCTACATTAAAGTTTAATAATAGTAATATTTTAATTTATTTATGTTTTAAGTGATTCTTACAGGCTAATTTGAATTTATTGATTGACATAATTTTGATGCTTTCCGGCAGCGCATTATAATATTTCATCCCTTTATATAGTAAGCTATTTTGTGTATTGGCTTATTCTTTTTTGGTAGTCTGATTTCTTTGCATGTCCTTGTATTATGTTTGTAAATATCCACATTGTAGATAATTTTGTCAGAAAAATATTTTGGTAAAAAGTTGGTTTTCATTTTATGCTTGTATACCTGTATTTTAACTCGTGTCTGTTTCCCTGTGACTATAAAGTTATTAAGTGCAGCTATGTTGCCGCGGTGTCGTTGGATACGTTTTTTTCAATTCAAGCTATTTATGTATAGGTCGCACAACTAGAGTTGAGCCGAAAAACACATACTAAGTAGGGTCAGTATCGGTGCATATTCTTACACTTCCTGATGTTCTTGCAAAAAGCCATTGAAAAAAAAAGCATTTGATCTTGTTTACGCCTACTTACTGTTATTGAAAAATGGGTCAAAAAGCGTACACGATGATCGATTTTTAGTATTCGCAAAGTTTGTAAAAGCTATCAAAAAGTTTTTAGAATATTAATGCTATTTTCATTCGTTGATAAAAAAAACTTAATGCTTAAAAAAAAATGTTCTACTATTTGTTTTAATCATCTATTAAAGTATTTTTCTTTTAATTAAATACGCAGTGCAATAATAATAATATTACCATTATTTGCCTGTATTACACAGAAAGTAACACAATGTACCCGACAGACTTGCAATTCCTGAGAAAATTTGATGTAGAAACGTAGTTGTCATTTTGCTCTAACATGTTTTTTTTCTTTAGAAACAAAAAAAGTCCACTAACGGTCACCCAGGCTCCCCGCTCCGTTGGTTATTGTCAAGTGCATACTACGTGGTACGCACCGTTTTAACTAATGTTCTTGTCATTGACGAAATGTGAGAGAAATTTATTATTAATTTTGAGAGAAAAAGTTATCTAGGAGCAAAACAGCACCTAATTGTACTCCAAATCAGTTCCGAATCGGCTGATTAAGGTTTGTCGGGTACGTACCGCCACATCCTGTATCACGGGTTGTTGTGTCGCAGCTGTTTCACCCCGGCTGCTCGCGGTGTGATGAAAAAGCAGGTTCCAAATATAAGCCGCGTGAAACAATGACGCGTTCAGTAACCTTTTTTCCATCACGCATTCACGTGAGATCGGCATTCCATTTCACACCCGTTATACAATCATGATCATTTAGGGTTACAATTTATTTATTTTAAAACGATATAAAAATAAGGTCGTATACCATACAATTAAGAAGTTGAATAATAATATTAAAAGCAACAGTTCTGAAAGTAAAATAAATGGAGAAGTAGTTTTATTCTATTGTAACTTTCTCCAAGTAAGGGATGTAAATGAGAGAAATCTCTACACAGTGCATTTGTTTTCCCTTTCTTTAAGCCTTTTCTAAAGTTTTTCTGAAGTTTTATCTTAAGCTTGTATATAAAGATGTGTGAAATGAATTCATATTGTTTTTATTATATTGGTAAAAGTTTTAAGATAGATCTCGTTCAGAATACATATGATTTTAATAAATATGAAGTGTAAAGATATCAAATGCGGAAGGGAACAAAGGAATCTACAAATATGAACTGACTGGCTCATTATCCGATCTAAGGCGGTTTCAGCGATGACCTGGTCCCCCCCTCCCTGTGACAGTATATTACTATTGCACCATTATTTACTAACGGTTTAATCGCGCGTCTAAGATTGTGTCCGGGCTATGTTTGTTGGAGTCTGGATAAAAGTAGTTTTGACTGACTGAGCAGAGATCGCTGATGGTTTGCGACTGATTCATTCCCCAGGTGACTGTAAGCCAAAAAATCACTAAAATTGGATGACGGTAGTAGGGAATAAACAAAATATTTAAAACATAGCCAGGTCTGATGGTTTTCATATATTCATGGGTTATGAAAATAAGTAAAGACAATGAATGAAAAAAAGGTCAAGTTTTGAAATATATTAATATTGTTGATAGTTACAACATAAAACCTGTGCTCGCTATTTGACTTTCCACTTACCATCAGGAAAACATAAAAACATATTTTTTTAAAAAGTACTTACGAAAAGATTTCTTTCTAAAATTGAATAATACAACTGCAAAATGCTCACCGCAACACATAGGAAATATATGATAATATAGGAAATATAGAAAATATATGATATACATAAATGATAAATAATGTTTAATTTATAGTTGTGAGATATACGATTATTTATGACATTCACAGTAGGTACCTACATAAACCGTAATTATTGAGTACCTACACTATAATATTGTGTAACCTCCAGTTCCGAGTAAGCGCTTTTTCAAAAGTGCCGTGGTGCTTTTTAATGGATTTACGGACCCTCTTCAGATAGCGCATCCTTTGAAAGTAGGAAATAAATGCAGCTTCTACGGACTAACTAATTGATTAAATAGTTGACTTTATTCCCGTTTTGATTTCCGAGAAAACGAGCCTTCGACTTCTTTTACTTGGTCTTTTTCCATACATAGATGCATTTATATATTGCCTTGTAAATGCATTTTGATTTGAAACCTCAATTTCTGGTTATATGGCTGTGTCTAAATGATGTCTGGGAGGGATAAAATAACCGATATGAAAAATAATATTGCTTCGAAGAACGACAAAAAACGAATTCAGTAACTTTTATATTTTCAAAATAATTTTGATTATACAATAAAGCGCGGATTATTTCTGTAGCTACTATCCGGTGTAGACGAAATTTGAGCTTATTTCACATTCTGATACAGAATAAACAAAATTCAACCCCTAAAGCTGTCCAAGCTGAAACCCTTTAGTCTTCACCATATATTTCCCCATAACAAACGATTGTTAAATTTTAAAGCTCTTTGTTCATTGATAAATACAACATTAATTATCAGAATTTTTTTCTCCTCATTATGCTGATTAATTCTTTGAAAGCAAACAAACATTCAATATGAGGGGCATAATTCGTTTCTCTAAAATTTATTAATTCCGAGGATAAATCACCTTTTTACACGATTTATCTAAACTTTTATTAAGATTTTGAGGAGGAAAAATCCTATGTTTAGTTTCAATATTTATATTTACCAAAAAAATTGCATTTAAGTTTCCTTGAATATTACCAAAATAATCAAACAACTAATTTTACTTTATCATTTTGGGGTAGTAAAGACCTTCTATTCATACATTTAGTAACAGATGTAATAAATACAATAATGTAATAAACAACGCAATTTACAAATATTTCGCATTACATAGGTCCATATCACTGAACAAGAAGTTACCTTTGAATTCTCAAAACAATGAATGTGCTAAAAAAAAACAATTTAAAAGTTTTTAACCCTTAACCAGACTATGGTCAACAAGGGACCACATACATTAAGTAACACACGGTTAGTAATTGGGCATTAAATTTACAGCAAGACTTGATCATGATGGCCACATGTTTCAAAAATATGTAAATAAATTATAATACAAAAAAGAAAATGTAATAAAATTCGCTAATTACTCCTTAATAAAAAAACCACTGTCGCATTTTTATTTCATAAAAAATAACGTTCGGCCTGGTTAAGGGTAAAACATATAAAAAGGACTGCAACTATAAATCATTACCACATAGAAAAAAAAAAAAAATTCACGCACCCGTATAGGTTTGTCAATGCTCCACCGATTTGCAGTAAAAGGATTGAATTATTTTATTTACTTAGTTATTCAACAAATTATTAGTTTATGTCAGTAAATCGTCACCGAATCTGTGACAATTCATCACGTCTAACTCTAAATAAACACGTACAAAGAGCGCGTGTTTAAATATTTGTCAACATAATATACAAGATCAAAATTGTTCGTTCGATATGTGATCAAGTATATATTAGAACAACAATACGAGATCATCCCGGTGACTGCTAGCCTACCTATACGCGTTCGGAGTGCAGAAAGACCTGCGCGGAACTGATGCATTTCAGAAGGGAAATGGGTTTCAGATATGAATAATATACAATAGGGAGGTATATTCCTATAAATACACGTTCACATTGACGAATCTGTGAGGAAATAATTGACCGGAAAAAGAATTACACAAACGAACCTAATCCAAAGTGACTTTTGCATTATAAAGTACCGAGTGTTTTTGGTCCTCCAAACTTTGTTTTAGGGAAAAAATAACATTTCTCTACAAAAATATCCAAACCGTAATTTTAACTTGTCAAAAAATTTCAAGAGACAAAAATACATGCTTACATTATAATACGTTTTTATGGTTAATTTACATAACGAATCTTTTTAAGAATCAGCACTGAAAAATGACGCTAAACGTTAATTTGTAGCATTCGAATACAAGTAATACAACAAATTATTTAACTGCAAATTTTCTGTAGATAGTTAAGAAAATGTCTAAGGTTTCTAATGAATACAATTTGTTTTATTGTAAATTAAATCTTTAAGTCTACGAAAAACATACTAGAATATCACTAAAATGGGCAGTTTGAAAACCAACTTGGCATTTAAATGTTTTACTTAAAATTTCAGTATGCATTTCATAAAGAATTTTAAAGATTACTAATGAAATAATGAAAATGAAAAAATAACTTTGTATCAGACCACATTTTTTTATTTACGACCAACCGGTTGAACTTAGCTTGGGCATCATCAGAGTACAAAATGAAGCTTAATTTAATGTTGTACCCTGTTGATGCGTAAGCTAAGCGAAACCGATCGGTCATAAAAAAATAATTAAAATCTAATGAATCATAACATCATAATAAATAAAATAAGAGAATAGTAAGAAAACAAAATAATAAAATGAGAGAGGCAAAACGTCAAATGAGAAGGTGATGAAAGAATAAAGAGAAATTTTATGAGTTTGCGGGAAAAAATATTTAATATTGGACTAATGGGAATATTACACTGATTATTAATAAAATGACTATTAATTTCAATGGATTTCTTTATTTCTAGTTCTTCTGAATTATTTAATCTGTTGCCATTAACATTTTTATGGAGAATATGGGCACCTGTGCTTTTATTGAAGGAATTATCTTTTTCAATAAGATGATTGGTGAATTCTAAGAAACCGTGGTTATTTAAACATCTAAGATGTTCTTTAATTCTAACATTGACATTACGGATTGTTTTAAATAAACCACAGAGTGATTATTTTCTACGAAAATACTGTTATTATTACTATCACAAGCAAAATTCATCTATCCGAAATCATCAAAAATAATACGTTTTAAGTAACTACTAATAAATGTTTGATAGATTATAGCTTCTTTGTAAATATTGAACAGAAGAGGCGATAATGTGCGTCCCCGTCGAAGAATTATTTCTTCTTTACTGAGTGTGTGGCTTTTTGGTTCTAGTAGTTCGTTTTGTTGTTTAGCTATTTGTTATCAATACCGTTTCCTTTATAAAATCACTAAAGTTTTGATTGTTGGACTCGATGCCTTTTTATAATCCACGGATAATTTTTTATCATATTTCTACAATGTCATCGAAGAATCTTGAAGAAAGTTAAATTATTATTATTTATTTATTTAAAAATATTTTTGTTTTTTCGTCGAAAGTATATTTTTTAATAATTGTACTAGTTTTTTATGTCATATGGCTCCGATACTTACAAGTTTCGATGTTATATAAATCTCATATTTGGTAAAAACTGGTCAATTTTAGTTATCTCCACCGAAGACGCGTAAAAGTACTCCTTCGACAACTTTAAATATTTTCTTAATATATTTCTACCAAAAGATCACTCTATTCTTCCCGATAAACATGTTTTTCGGTTTAATCAAAAAATTATCCCTTGTTACGAATTAACCGACGTTATTTGAATTTTTCCTACTGCCATAATTATAAGCTGAAAATGTTGCTTGAGCAATGATGGAGATGTTAGATGGCAGATGATTGAATCCTCGATGATCCTGAGCGGGAACTCGACGCCTTGGACCGCTCTACCATCTAACCGATCCGTTGGGGGATAATATATCTTTTGTAATTCTCACAGTATTCCTGACATTTTTTCTTGTCTGGATTGAAGGCAACGTTGGAGAATATGAATTTGTTCGTATCTATCAAAAAGTCATTCTTCTCTAGTTTGCTACACGAAAGATTTTCTTTATTTAAAAGTATCTTTGGATTTTCAAATAATTTTAATTTAAAGTTTTCTCCTTTCTTTTAATAATTTTACACTTTTTAGTGAGATAAATTTGATTTATATTGTTATATTCATACGTGTTATTAGAGATCAGACGATTGGCATCAGATTGCTATAAACTTATTTAGTATTATTATTTTCATTTATTAAAATAAGTTTTTTTTCTGCATTACCTGTCAGCTAAGCCATTACCTATGAATTATTCAGAATCTAAGAAATCTTCCTGAGCCAATACAAGTTGCAACCTGTCATGCAACAGTTCATTCATATGCATTAAAACTTTTCCGTGTCTGGGGTTTCAGAACACACACAATGTTATTTGGAGAACACACACAATGTTATTTTACGTTGTCTAAACCAGAGCCATCAGAAATGTTTTAATAATGGTTTTGGTTTGCCATCGGAAACTTTTGCAATAGAAATATTATAAAATTTAAACAGTATTTAAACGCGAATTCACCAACACCGTTCTAAGTATAAATAAATTTCGCACTTAACGCGTATAAACATTAAACTGCATCATGAATAAGAAATTTCCTCGAAAATTCCCTCAAAACAAAATTTACGTACCACTAGTACCTATTTACAGCATACTGGTACAAAAAAATATAGATTAGATTTCAGACTACATTGTTTGGATGGAATCTGAAAAACCCTCGGAGAAACTCTAATTGGAATCCGTTCACTTGCAACATCGATTACTTCAGAAAGAAATAAACTAATTTTGCTGAAATTGTATAGTATCGAGGTGTTGAATTTCTCTCAAAATAGCTACTAAATTATTATTACTATTACTAACGTATATTAATATTTCAGTCTTGGGGGAAAGAAAGAAATCTTAGAACTTCTAGATCCGATGGTGATCAATCGATTTCACTGCCCCATTCTTTTCAAAATATTTTCCCTTATGAATTTTCCTAAAAGGAATGTGATATCTACTCAGAATGATAAACGGTTAAAATGTTAAGTAAAATTGTGATTCGTTATTACCTACATAATTTACATATTTTTAAAAGTTTTATGTGTTTCGCTGGTTTTTGGGAAATTGATCGTGAGAAACCTAATTCACGACATAAATATGTAACTAGTACATATAAAACATAAATGAAAATTACTGCGACGAATACACAGCTTAAAAAATATCGTTATTGATTGTGATGGTAATTGTTTTTGATTATGCCACACACCTACTGTGGTGGTAGATACGTGGCATAATACAACTAAACCTTCTTTAGTCAACGGCTTAGATATTTTTGCAGCATTCATCATCAGTACAGATGTGATGTGACATCTACCCTGATGATGGACACTGCGAGGCTGTCTGAAAAGTTGGCTTAATGAGGAAAAAGCGCAACATGTCATAACACCTCAAAAATCACTGACGATAAAGCTTTTGGACGTGACAATCTCATATATATTTATGGATTATATTGTTTTAGGATATCAAAGATAAATATTTTCATCAAAGGGTTTTCACAATGATAACTGCAGGAGACGTTTTTAATTAAAAAGTATATTTTTTTTAAGAAACGAAATCTTTTAATCTTATAGGAATTTATAATTATAGCTATTTTAATAAAGACTGTAATTATTTTCATGAAAAACCCGTCGTTATTCTTATAATTTTCAAATCTGTTAAAAATCTCATATTTCAATCATCTACCAATGAAAATTAAAAAAATTTTATCATACCATTTTAGTGAAGTTTAATCCAAGAACGTGGCTGTTAGATACATATGAATCAAATTGATAAACTAATGATATTGTGTTTCCAAATGAATATTCCATTACGATTCACAGTGTTTTCGTTCTTCATTTACATTTATAACACTATTTTATTATGTATTTTAACACCTACTTGATTTAATATTATTTCCATATTTTTAAAGATGAATGTATGCTTTATTGTAGTGCTTTACTTACGTAATTGTCTAAATAAGTACATTTTTCCCAAATATTCTCATTTTGCTCTATTTTACATTTCTATCCTAAATATGAATCTCTATATACCCATATAACTGTTAATTTTGCCATCATTAAAATATAAATTATTGATTCATTATAATATTATGTATTTTATGTTCTTTCTCTGTTGCTTTTTTTTCCCATTTCTTGTAATGTTTTTTTAATTTTTTATTGGACTATAGTCCGTTAGTTTATAAATACATTAATATAGACACTAATCTATTTATAAATATATTTCAAGTGTATCCATTTATTAAAAATATCGACATATAACTGTTGACAAACTAAATAAGTAGTTAAGAAGGACTACAGTTTGAATAAATAAATCAAAATTTTAGTAATTATTCTAATTTTTGTAAATTCCGTATTTTTTCTAATTCCTGCAATGTTTCCAATTTTTATTGGTACAATTCTCGAAATGCTTATAATTTTTGTTACCTCTTTGGGGTGAATATATCTTTTTATAATAATTTTAGTTCTTCTTAGAAAAAGGCGGAACGTACAAAAAATACACGGTAGGATCAAATTAATAATTTTCCTGAGCCAGAAGATAATAAAAGTCAAAATAAAAGACTACGTGCGTGAAAGTGTTTGAATGTAAGTGAAGCAAGGGTTGTCAGGAAAGCTAGTACAGAGCCGTTATTTTCTTCTCTTCACGCCACTGTAGAGAAATAGCGTGGTGCATTCAGCATTATTTTTTTAATGTGAAATCACAAGAGTTTCGTCCGCTGCCCCGATGATCAGTGGAATTATTACAAACACCATATTTTGTTATTGTTGTGAGACTGAAAACCACTGTAGGGAAATGAAGAATAAAATATAAGTTATAAAATACACTTTAAGCAATGTTTGGGTTCTGTGTCCTCGTGGAGGTACTTTCCTTTTTGTAATTTATTGAATTTATTTTATATCAGCCTAATGTTCTATATGACAAGAAACTCTTGGTATAGCTTAGCAAGTAGAATGGCGTATATTAGTGGGAAAAAACAATGTAATACATAAGTAGAGAAAAAGGACACATCCTATGTCAATTTATATTTGCGGGGTTGGAATGGGTCAGGCCACTATTGAAGCCTTAATGTGGGTCAATACCGAAGGGTTTGTATTATTGTGTTGTGCGGCAGAAGAAATAGGGGAGAGTCAAAGTAAAGAGAATAAGGGTAGGGTAGGTACTTACTAAAATAGACACCTGGAAACTTTAATTCAGTAATAGTCCATTGATTTTAAAATTGATTAAATGCATATTATGACTAATTAATGGTATCTATAGGCAAACAGTTAAAAAATATATATTTTGGAGAAAAAAATATAAATTATTAAATGATTAAATAAAACCAAAGAAAACATGTATGAATATTGTGTGACTATCCGGCTTTGCCAAATTAATTGGTTTGTTCTTCAGGAGATTAAGATACCCTTTTTCACAATCATTTTTCTAAATGATAAAATTGATTAAAAAATATGGCGACATTATAAACTGTTAAACAAATATTTTAGATTGAAGACTTACCACATGAATCATGACGTTGCAAGCTAAAGATGCTTAATAAAGATTTACTCAAACAATATTTACATGAAAGCTATGCAAATTTTTATTACTCTAGGGCTTACCGAGAAACAGATATCAATTTTAAAATGTAATATCTCAATCAGTTTCGCAAACGGTTGAATCTGAACATCCTTACCTTAAAACAAAACATTTTAATTAACATACATTAAAACGAAGATTATATAATGATAAAACAGTTAACTCCAAAAACTTCTAGATTTAAAAATAAATAAAAATACATAAGCCAACTATGCTAAGCGTTCGATAGATAAGCGATATTGTGTTACGCTGAAAATGTTCTTATAACAGTGTCAATGAAGATTTTGATAAGAATGGAAGAGTCGATAGATTCTCGATAATATTATCCTCTTTAGAAGTTAATAAAGAAGGGTATATTCTACTGAATATATTAAATTTATAAAGCTTTTTGGCTCAACATTAATTAATTTTATAAAAGCATTGAAGAAACAAAGGATTGAGGAACAATACATTATGCAAGATACATTATTTAAATTAATGACGTTTTAACTAAACCGTCTCACTTTGAATCATCAACTGTTAATTACCTTACACCCCTTGTTTTATAGGTTTTATTCAAATTTATAGGAACCGAAGAAATTAAAATAATGCTTTGTCATAAAACAGAATCGGCTTAAATGCATTCCGTTCAAATCTGTAAATATTTGCAATCGGATAGGTGCTTCATTGAAACAGCTGGGATATTTATCGCTTCATTGAACATACTATTATTAATCTCACTGTGCTTTTTTACATCCTCCATGAAAACGTAATCAAATATAAAACGCTCTTGTGTTTTTCGAATCATGATGAAGAAATTTTGATTTAGGTAACTGCTAATGAATTTAAAATGCTTAAAATAATAAGAGATATATATGCAGGACTTAATAGATGTTTTTCTATAAACTAAAAACTCTCAAATGGTCATCTATGGCATCATAAAATTCGCATACCTTTTGTTATTTGTATTATATAATTATTTCTTCTACTCGTATAATGTGTTTCAATAAAATATCGTAAAAACAATGTTTTGAAATCAACTAGAGAGAGATAAAAAAAAAACAGATAGTACAAATAATGCTTCATACATTTAAAAAAATACACAAGCGAACAAACTATATTATTAAGAAGACTGATTTAGTGGTAAGATGTGGTGTATTTGTGTTTTCTCACAATTATCCGGAATATGACATCTCCGATCGGGGTATGTTGTGAGGCTGATAGAAGTGAGTGGTAAAGAACCGACGAGTTCAAGCAACGTTTCGATTGTGAATGGTGTTCTTTTAACAGGGTGATACTATGAATTTCCACCACTCAAGAACGTTCCGAAAATTTACCATATATATTTTTATGTTAACTGAATGTCAAATAACATATCGTCGCTGGAAAGCCAAAAAGGCTGAAGCGCCATTTTGGGAAGTTAACACCAAAATTGTTCCCATTTGAAGTAAAAGTTTTTATATTATTTTTATTTAATATGAATACTGTTCACATAATGAACATCCTAAAATGATTTTCCTAGTAAAAATCTCAACCTGCAATGTTCTAATTAAAATATTTGAAAGGGGTTTTATAACGTTATCAATCACATACAATGGTGGACACGTAATTATAGGCGGCAAGCTCTACCATAATACCGGAAATCCCAATTAATCCACCCGACACCCATACAAATCGGTTTTATCGGGTTTAACCCGTTACAGTAGTAATTGAAGGGGAATCTTTCACAGATTAACCCTTCACCCTTATTTATGTTTAGGGATACCGGATTTTTAGTCGTGTCGCTAAATAAAGTGAGAATTTGGAAAAGATTTAAATTCTTTTAATAAAATACGAAACAAAAATCTTCTGAATATTTATTTTCATTTTTAGTACAAGTCTACGTAAAATTTATTTATACAAAGTAATCAGAAAAAATAGCGTGAAAAAAAAATTAATTATAGTATTTATTTTTCAAGCCAATTACTCCGCAGACTACTTCTGGTACAAAGAAATGAAAAACAGAAAAAATAAGTCACAATTATTGAACAAAATTTGCCGTTTGAGAATATCACAGTCCAGCCGTTGCACAAATCTACTGAGAATTTTGTTTTCTTGTATAAAATAAAAATATGTAGTTATTTAATTTTTGTTTTTCAAAGGGAAGAGTCCACTCCTCTTGAGCCATGCCACGTGAAGCCTACGGCATAGACCACATCGATTAAATTATACTATTTTTTTTAGGCATTTTAATTTTTAAATATCGAAGCTACCTGCTTGAAGTCTCCCTTGATGGCCCTCTGGAGATAGGAGATCATCCATGTCCTCTATAATTTCTTTATTAACTTCTTACAGACCCCTCATATGGTGGCATTTAACTTAATAAAATATCAGATTGTCGTTTGTCATTTGCGTAAGATATGTGCACATATCATAAATGTTTTTTTACATTAACTCCACACAGGAGGCTTCGAGGGAAATAATCTCCCTCAGGGCCTATATCATCTTTAAGGATTCTGGGTTAATGGTATTTTTGAGGAAAGGAAGGAGTAAACTTGGGTCTTGAGGGAAGAAACACAGAAGCCGGAAAATCGTTCCACAGCCGAGCTGTTGAACATACGGAGTCATAAAAATGACCCGTTCTCATGTATTGAATGTCAACTGTGTACAAATGTTGAGCGCCCGTTTGACGAGTTTCCCGAATATACACCGGAGCCGAAGGGATCAATGTCGAAAGTTCCTAAACCATTGAAATACAGCATCAAGCGGACCGTCCATTCCTGCACAGAGTCAAGGGTTTTTTCAGGTATTTATTGGCTCCAAACTGGAGGTGGTTGCCAAATTCAACAGTGGGGCGCACTTGCGATTTGAACAAGGTCAGCAGTTGCATACTATTGAAGTTTCTGCAAGCCCTGTATAGCACGCCCAACTTCTGAGAGGCTGACTTTACTCTGGCTTTGATGGAGACCCGTGCCTTAACTGCTCACTTATGATTACTTAATGTACAATGTCTCAGTAAATGATCATGACATACATACATACATAATAGATAGCGTACAAAGTAAGCTGTGCGGTCGGAAATGTTGTTCGTTTAACTATCATGGACATAGAGCAATATAAATAGTTGGTTTGTTTGTCTTTTGACTGCCTTCATAGATAAGTGTTAAAGCCATCCCTGAATATTCAGTTACCTATTTCTCCCTTATTTCGATCACTCATAATTTTTGACATTAAAATGAAACTCTAATTAAAATTTAATACAGAATTGATTGTGCAATAAAATTGCAATTGATACCCAAAAAAGTATCGGCTCTATGGCATCTGTTAATAACGCTAAACAAAGATACATAGCAAGTTATAACTAAACTACTATAAATTCGAGTAAGAGTATTTTAAAATCTAAGGTTTAATCAAGAATCTACTTCAGTCGGCTCTTAACTGGGAAAAGTTATGATGTTAATTCTAAGTCATTTAGTGAATATGAATAAGAATTAAAATAAAAAAATAAAGATTACATTGTGAAGAAGTTCTTAATTTTTTTAATGATATTTACAGGTGTTGCATTGCGCTACCATAACTAACTAGCAAAACTTCTGGATTTTTTTTTTAAGTCGTTACTTTTGTGAGTATTATTAGTTCCTAACCCCGTCTGTATACTCGTATATATATATATATATAAGTCGTCGAAATCATTTTACTTTTAATAACGGATAAAAACATTTTGTTTCGTTTTCAGAATTTAAAATTAATGTATATTTATATATTTTTGAATGTTTCTTTTCATTGCCAATTTAAATTTTTGAACTGCCTCCAAGATGAAATGAGTCATCTTCAGATACAGAAAACTATTATAGTTAAATTAATTTTAAAACAAAATTACAACAGAATCTAAAAATTCACCGCACAACTTTTGTCTTGTATGCACTGGTCCACTGCACACTTTCTGAGTAAAATCAGTATTTTGTTGTATTATGATATTCCGCAATAGAATGAGAGCACTGTGCAAACATCCTCGCAGCGAATACTTGGGTATCTTTTTTGATAAATAAAATATTTGACGGTAGTCATTTTATTCGGGAACGCTGATCGGGAGCATATCAGTTTACCTCTCAGTTCAAATGTGTGCGACGTACTTTATTTTGCAGACGGTGGCGTCGCAACTGTAGCTTTTGTGGATACAAAAATCTTTAGAATAATACATTTTACAAATTAAAAAGATTGTTAGTTACCAATGACTACTAAAATTCCTATTCAAATCATCAAACTAGTTTTTTGAAAGAAAATTCAAATACGATGCATTCATTCATCACAATTAACAATTTTATTAATTTAATAATTTGTATTACTACCACCCGATTAGCTAATCGCGGAAGACATACGAGTATAATTGAAAACTGTTTTTCACACTATCTTCGCTTTTAAGTGCAGATGCATTTATTTTTCTTTCAGAGTTATTTTACGAAGTTTATTTTGCACTACAGAACACTAGTGCCATTCACGGAAAATTTCCCTGCTTATAAAAATTGCCAGACAGAAATGAAAAACCTTTAGCCTTTTAAAATTTGTTCAACACAATTTCTTGGGGGTACGAAAATTTCACGGCGTCCCGCGGAAACTAAATGCACGAGCAATTTAGCGTAACACTTGCCATATTTCTTGGTGCCATTCAAAAGAAAGCCATCCCCTCTAAGCAGCTTGCAATTTCGATGCGGTCAAATGGTGGTCATAACATTTTTCTACTTACGTGTTCGCCTTAGAAACGGAAGGCGGAGAAGCATTCCCTTCCCTCCGAGAGCTTAAGGGATTAGAATCCTTCACCGATAAAACTATCTTAACCCAAGAGGCATAAAGGGAAAATACATAATATTATTATGTTTTGACCGTATATTAAAGTGCCTACATTAATTTACTTATTATTTGTTTTAACTATAAGTATGGTAAGTGATCTATTTTCTTGCAATGTTTTAATTAAACCACGCACATTTAGATACATATTTAAGATGGTTTGACTCTTTAAAAATAATATGAGTAAAAAAATTGAGAAAATTATCTTAGAAATTTATTGATGATAAATTTACTATTTACTATTCCTTTAATTTTCAGGATTTACCCACAGTTTTTGGATGGCATCTTTACAATTGATACATACCAATGTTTATTTTATGTTCTTTCATTTATTTAAAAGATAATTTGTCTAATTATCGAAACGTTGCTTGAGATGGCTATAGCCGTGTTTGGTGACCAGATCTGAATAGCCTGGTACTTACCAACCTTCCTCTTCCCAATCTCCTTCCCCTACCCCTTACCTTCAGCCTCACAACATACCCTATTTGGGGATGCCATAGTCTCACTGGCTCTAGACGGTTGGGAGTAGTTGAGACTCTTGTGCGGTATTCATATAAAAAAATTAAAAAAGAGAAGGAGATTAAATTAAATTATTAATACGCTGTGAAAAAATCTAATCAAAATGGTTTTTTCTGGGCTATCTGGAAAACATGAAACAAGTAACGTCCTACTTCTGCGATTACACTTTGACTACTTCAAGCTATTTTAATTTGCAGTAGATTGTTTTATAGTAGGGAAATTAAATGGTTTTATTTTCCATTACAGTGAACTCAGTCCACCGAAGAAATTTATACAAAAACGATTTATTAAAAGAAATAATAATATTTTTCACCATTACTGTGCTAACATTGAAACATGTCATTTGAACACTTAACACATTTTTTTTTAGGTTAGGGTAAAAGTGTGCTTACTGCAGAGCCTTAATCTATGAGAAACAGTTAAGATGCAAGGAATTCTCGGTATTTTATGTTTAAAATGGTTTATTTCTTATGGTCTGTATCTCTGTTTTCTTAGAAAAAAAAACTTTATAATTGTGTAAAGTGAAATGAAACGATCGCAACCCCAATTAAAACGCATAATCATTTACGTCATGGAATAAATTGGATGTATTACAAATAACGAAGTCTTCAAAACTAAAGGGAATATGATCCGGGGGTATGTGTTATTTGAATTTTTTTTGTAAATAATAACAAAACTCATTAAAAAACGGCTATATTTATCTCATCAACCACTGATTCAAAGACAATTTGTAAAATACTTTCTAAAAATAAAGAAATTTTTTTTGCAGACGGAACGCACCCTTCGTATTAAATCGAAACTTTTATTGGGTTTCCTATATTGGTACGGTTCTATATTTAATTCTCCATGAAATTATATTCAGAAATAATAAAATATAAATATTTCAGACAATTGCTTACGACTCTTCAAATGATGTGAAAATGGCGGCGGCTAATTACCGACATTATATTATTATTGGTATCCGTAAAAACGATCGGTCGACCTTTTGAATAATAATTATTCAAACGCCTGCCCTTACGCCATTACATACATTTTTCAATAAAAGCCTTTGATTACCATCTTACAAAGCCCTTGAAGGGTTCTCATTCATCCATTCAGGCGATTGTCCGGCGCTTGTAGGCACTTAACGGCACTCCATACGCCACCATTGTTATTGATTCCGCTTTCACCGATTCGCATTTTGTCCAAAATCGTTTTCCGCTCGGAAGCTATCACGGATTGGATCCCCAATCTCGGGTGCAGCCCAGAGCCACTGGATTGTAGATTGCCTATCGTATACACGTATTACTTTGTCGTGATAACAAGAGTGTGTTTCAGTAAGGAAAATATTGGGAAATCACGGAAAACATCAAAGAATTGTTCGAATTATCGGTAAATCCATTTTTGTGTTGGGTTTTCTGCGCGATGGGGAAGGAAATGATATTTTCCGTATCCGATTACGGGCGTCATTTATTTAGTAGATCTGGTCGCTTCATTTCCTTTGTTCGTTAATATTCCCACTAAGCTATGTTCGTTCTTCACAGTCAGCTAGGGGTGAAACATTACCACGAGGATTCTTCATGCGTCGTGGAATGTTGCACGTGTTTTAACTTATCCGTTATCAGGTGTAGTGTTGGTACTAGATACGGAGCTAACTAAAATATGTGTTTGCTCCTGGTGCATCTTTCTACCACAATGTTAAGGTTTGTCATGTTTGATGTGATCTTTTGTAAGTTGTGACAACTACAGTGATAAAACTGTCATTTTTTTAATAGCATATTTTCTAGTTAGATACCATTTAAAAGTAGTGCTTGACCATTGTTTACACTAATACAAAAAAACACGTTCACAAGAGATAGAACATTAAAGAAACAAATTCAAAATGTTAGTATATAACACTCTTTAAAACTAAACATAAGTAAGTTTTTCTGTTGTTTCTAAATAATAATAGAGGATATTACTTTTGAACGGGAAACATACATAGAAGTGCCGATAAAAATTTAGTATTACAGTGAAATGTGACTTTGTGAGTACTTCCGATAAACATTTACCATTTCACTATGTAGTTACCTATTGTTAACATAAAGAAACACAAACATAAATAAAATATATCATAATGTTTTACCGAATGAAATGTTTTGTTTCTTCCATATTAATTTAACTTATTTCTTGATTTTTTGACCCATGAACACTTTATTATAGTTCGTGCAAGCACAATTGAATATAATAAACAGCTAACTTGTAATTTCACGACATGGCACGATCAAGTAAATCAAATACTTGAATCGGGTCATGTGAAGAGTCAGAATAATAGAAGAGTATGTATGAGACGATGTGAATGAAGCAAGGAGTGTGTGCCAAGACCGAGTTGTATGGCAGTCGGTCCTCTCTGCCTACCCCTGCGCGGAAACGGCGTGATGGTTAGTTAGATAGTTAACTTGTTATTTCAATAGAATATTTTAAGATTAAAAAGATGAAAAAGATACCACACATGACAACTGTTTCGTTTTCTGAATACTATGTTTGACTTCGGTGAAAAGTGATATGTGTAATACATTTGAATAATTACTAAAATTTTGATTTAAATTCGATTAAATAATGAACCCAGACTCCGAACATTTTTGACCGCAATCTAAATGATGAAAAATATAGGTTGTTCAATGTTGGTGTATGAATTGATACACCAACATTGAACAACCTTCGTAAATTGTAAAACCTAAAGGTCCAGCATAGCGAATAACCAAATTAATTATGTAAATGGTGTGTTCCATTCTTAATGTATCAAGTTTCCTATAAATAGTATTGTTTTCCCAAACATATGTTAGTGATCCCCTTTCCGTGTGTGATTTTGCATTACAATGCTTGATGTAAGTATTAAATTTTTTTCGTATAATTTAGAATTAGAAAGGATTTTTTAAAACAGGCAGACTGTTTGAACAAATGTGTTGCCAAAAAAATATTTGTGTAAACAATTTAGTAAAATCCCATTGATTACGATACCGATAAACCCCTATCTTCCCCCTTACGCATTATTTATCTCTTTCTCCTTGTATTAAATTATTCAGCTCTAAAACTTTTTTATCCATTTAGCATCATTTTTTTGTATTTGAGGTTCATTTTATTTTATTTCTGACTGTTTTTAAATAAGATAGAAATAACAATTTTCATTTTGTTAAATTCAAGAAAATATTATTATTGTTTGTCACCTGCTTACCCAGACTTTTATACGGAGACTTCAGATTTTATAACCCAAGCCGCAAAATAAATTCCAAATTCCAACTTCATGGTAGAAAAAGTAAACTTCCAAAGCGTATAATGGATCCCGCAGATACTCCTATTTCATCAAAGCTTTTGTAAAAATAGCTCGGCAAGAACTTCCTCCAAAGCATTGAATCTAAACAGGTGAAACAAAATCATATTTCAAAGGAATTAGCGCCGTGGCTACGAAGCGTTAATAAAGTTAAGCCTGTGTTACGCTTTGTGGGAAATACAAATAAAACGTACTTTAATTTACTTCCTAGTGTATAATCTGTTATATTACAAGTTCACCCAAAACGTTCAGGAAGATAACAAAATTAGGGTTAAACTCAAGACAAAAAGCTTTTTTTATTGAAAAAATAAACTATATTATAATCCTAGATTTCTTTAATAAATTTCCCGGATATTTAAATATGTAAATCGACATTCTAAGAAAATGAGTACTGAGTTAAAAAAATGTTAATTGGTAATAAAAATTTCGGATACGTCGTTTTTGTGCTATAAAGAAAAATAATTACTTTTTATAACTAACGGAACATGCTTAGTCAACTTATATCTAATAAATCGGCCGCTTTAAGATTTTAAGAATTTTCCACCGCCATTGTGATGATTAAAAAAGTCACCTGTTTTGCATTCAATGAAGGCTTTTAAATTGTGTTTCACTATTTTCCACACACAGTTAACAATTTGTCGACAAGAAACATTCTTCTGCTGAAAGAAAATTTGGACTTTATTGGCAGGAACAATAATTTCTTAACAAAAGTTTAATTATTGCATTAAACTGTACAAAATTAATTTAATTAATATGCGTAAAAAATAAACCAGATTAACAAATCTCCTTGTGGTTGAAGATATTTAAAGAAATGAAAAAAATATTGTTACTATAACACCGTTTTATGTAATACTAGTTTTTATAATACCCGTGAAAAATCACTGGATGTAACTTAACTTGCTAAGAACAAAAATTTTGTTGTATTTAAAATATAGAACAATGTTATTGGTAGGTTATCTATTAGGTAGGTAAGGATTTGAAATTATCTTTTTTTTAATTAGATAATTTCAATTAACATCACCTCTAAATTTGAAAAGCTTACACCGTTACGGCCGTACTTACTTACAAAGGAAATTATTTATAATTAAAAATGAGTGTTTTTTTATATTTGGCTTGATTATTAACTTAACTAAATTATTTGCACTCACTTTTCATTTTTTTTTACTGAGCAATTATGAAGACATGCAACAATTTCCTGGTCTTCCTGAAGATTTCTCCTCTGTTTTCTCAAGTTTTGCAAGTGTATTTCGTTTCGGATTAAATAATAATTTTCGAAATAAGCACCATCTCTTTGAAATGCCTGCTTAACTTTAACTTTGTACCCGGGTTGTCGTTCTAAGCAGATATATATGTATTAATATTCTGTTTCAAAACACAATAATATGTTCTGAAGAAGAGGGATACAAATTTTGAAATTCACGTCACTTGGAAATGTCATTTGTGTTGCAAGCCCTAAACAGAGAATCCCTAGAAGTGTGATTTATTTTGATTTAAATGAGAACTGATGTCGCCAGTTTACGGACATGTAAGGTAAAGGTAGGTTTGATGAATTTTGTCAGTGAAACATCATGATGTCAACATAGTAATGGATTCTTATAATTTATTTTTTTAGGATCTGTTTTTAAATTAACTTGGTACAAACATATAAGGGGTGGGGACACTACTTTATGTTAACACGTCAAGCATTGGTAGATGATTGTTAATTTTCGTGGTGGAAGCTAAAAAAAACTTTTTGTTTTGAAGTTTATGACAACTAGGAAATAATATTACTGCATGCACTTACTTTACAGGGTCATAGAGACGTTGATTAAGTTGATTATGCAAGCCGTATACATCCAAGAGATATTGAAATTAATGTTTCTGTGAATCTTCAATTCTAAGGACAACCGTTAAAAGAATACTTAAGGTTTATTTTAAATTACTCTAGACGTAATGAAAACCGATAACAAAATCCTAGCAGTAATTATGTGAAAATATGGTGTTTTTTTAAATAAATACATTAATTGGTAATAAGGTAAAAAGATTTTTATTGGGGGTTTCAGTTTACCTCTCTCAAAGCGGCACAAAAAGATTACACAGATTATTTGTTCATTTTTGCGTTATTTTCTTTGGTAACTATATTTATTGTAATGAAAAAATTACTTAAACATGTTAAACACTAATTAATTTACTTAAACATGTTAAACACTCATTAATCTACATTAATAAGTATTTAACATGATTAGATAAATTAAACTACTATTGGGATGTATGTTAATGTTAACAATCCAGTTCAAAATGTTCACGGCATGTATAATTGAAAGTTGTTATTTATTACGACAAGAAAAATCTGTGTAGTAAAGAAAAGAAAACAAGAAAAAGTATTTGATTTGATTCGTTCAGGTAAAAATAAAAAATAAAAACCCCACTTTCCCCCTTTTCCCGCTCCACCACTAATTAGTTGTCTACCTCTACTATACTTATATCTTTGTCTCCCTCTACTGTATCTTGTACCTCTCTCTGCCATTCATTACTGTCTTATATGTATCTCTCTAAACGTAATTGTGTCTCTCTCTACTATAGCTTGTATCTCTATCTTTCATCACTGTCCTATATATATCTTGTCTGTATGTAATGTTATTTAGTTGATGTAAAAGCCCTGACGAAGCTTGAGAAAAGCGAAACCTGGTTGGCGGTTAACTCAAATAAAGTGGTGTTTTACAATGTTTATTGTTTTATTTAATATCATTTTTATATAATTTATAAAAATTGTTAATATTAGTTCATCAATAATTTAAATGTATATTTCTCCCCCGGCTTGTTGGGTCACAATGACAGAAAAAGATTACCCCGTCGGGCTGGAGTCGCTAGACTAAACCGGGTAGCAACGCGAAAGCGGGTTGTCTAGAGTCGGCCAATCACGACCCGACCCCACGAATCTCGGGCTGACTCAAGCGGGAGAAATTAATCTGTCAGATCTTATCACGGGAGTTGGGTCAATCACACGACCTAATAGAGTACATTGTTGTGATGGCCTAACTCTCGGCTATACAATTGTTGTAAATTAAAAAAATGTAAATGTTAGGATAAGATAGTAATTAGTAATTAAGTCCGCAAAAACTGGCACTTATAAAATGTATGTAACTTGTATGTCAATTTCTGGTCTTAATAAAAATGATAGAGAAGTGAATTGAGGTCAAGGTGGTAGTTGGTGAAAAGGAAAAGGGGATGGACTGAATCACAGTCTCCCCCAAAAATATTTGCCGGCCGGGGAGATCGGGAAAGGAGAGATAAAAATCTCCCTTACAAAATCCCACACCCCGGCATCGCGCTTCTCGGTCAATTAAATATTGCGCAAAAAAGAGATAAAAATCAGATCACCAGCATCCTCCGCCAGCATCACCCACCTTGACTTCACTTCGCTCTTGAAATCGCCTTCAACATGAATCCTGCCTTTCTTTGACCATCGCCTGCCCCCCTGGACCGCCTGACTACCCCTCTCTCTGGACCAAACCCGCAGCATCTTCACTTGGAAGCAGAACCCCGCAGCCAACCTCAGTCGTCTCGCATACAACGAGACTGATAACTAGGAGCACTTCGTAGATTGAGACCGCCACCCATATAGCTAACTTGTGTGCCCTGTTACGTCAGGTACAGTGATACTTACTAAAAGGTATATATTTTATACAAAAATCAATAGAGCTTCTACCCCACTTCTCAGTAACTTGACGGCCAGAATGAAGTCTCGAATGCGTAGTAAGTCATTTCACCACGCTAAAGATTAACACTGCTCTTCCACAGAGCGGATCCCGTTCCGAGCCGTTCCCACTCCGGGGCAAGTCCGATAATTCGCCCGACATATGCGTCCCATCCCCAGTCCCATTCAGCCGGATCCATTTACATACGGCCGCCGCAAACAAGCGCCGCGCGCCCGGCCGCCGCGCCCCAGGGATGTGCGGCGACACTCTCCCCCCCCGAGCGCTCGCTTCGAGAGGTGATGGTATTTGACCGAGATATAAACGAGATGGTAGAGAGGATTTTATGTGTTCGGGCTTTTTGTCGTCACGAGTCGCTCGCTTATCATTTTCGTTCGAATTTTAAATGAGACGTTTCGAAATTAAAATTTTTCAATGGTTCAAACATTTTTTCAATGGTGTACATCAAATGTTTCTACTGCCCGGAGACAGTAGAACTTCTCAACCTTCAGCCCCATAACATACCCCAATTGGAGATGCCATAGTCCCACTAGCTCTAGACGGTTGGGAGCAGTTAAAATTCCTGTGCGGTATTCACTATGTATAAAAAAAGTAGAGCTAAGGCATTTTCTATCAGAGAATTTTGTGAGGCTGAAAGTGGAAGAGGGAAGGAGAAAGTACTAGATCTTTTCCCAAAAATGCGTACTCTTAAAAAAAATTTACATTTTTTAAATTTTAGATCGCATGAGAAATTTAACTACTTGGAAGGAGCGGAGCTATCATAATCTAAATTTGACGTTTATTGTGACGCAGAATGGAGGGGTGGAGGAGATGGGGACAAGGAAGGTAAGAGAGAACCTAGCTATTCAGATCTGGTTAATAAACATAGCTAAAGCCATTAAAAGCAACGTTTCATTCTGAATGGTTGACACTCGCCAGGGCGATACTGACAGACTTTACATCTGTATTTTCATTACATGAGAATGACCCATATAAACAACAACAACAACACAAACTTTTTTCACGTCGAATCCGTGACATCTGGAACCAGAGGAAAGGATCTTTCCGCTCTGCCACGAATATTACTAATAGACTAAAATGGGTAAAAAATACAGAAATTTAGATGTAGGCCATTTATGTGTGTGTGGACTTAACAGCGGCGTTCTTCACGAAAGAAAGCATTATTCGAGGTCAAATTAAGTCATTGATTATGTTAATGAAAACTTTGAATAGCGTATTTTATATCCTTCATGTTTATCATTTGGAAACATTTTTCATTGAAGGCTTATTTTCTTTTCAAACTCCAAGAAACAAAGGAAAAAATACGACAGTTAAATTCAATTTGGTAACTTTGTGGAAATCTCTCGAATCTATGCAGAATTCTTGTTACTCAAATGAAGCGATAAACGTAAGAAAATACGTTTGGAAAAATTGAGGGAGAGTCGCAGTTATTTTTTCATGAATTTCCCTAAGTACGCTTTTCTCCTCAGTATGAAACGAATTTTCAAACTTACTAAATTTAGTTTTGTAACTAAAAAAACTTTCTAAATATTTAAATAATATTAATAATCAACAACTCAAATATGAAACAGAAAAAGCCAGAAAATAAAAATAGACAATGGTCGCAACCGAGACTCGAAATCAGATCCTTTGCTTTATTCGGGAGTAACGTTTCAACCATTTCAGCAATTGGGACCTTACAACGACATTTTTGATCGATCTCATACTTTTCATTGAATAATATATATATTTTTTTTATCAATTTTAAAAAAATGATGCATTACACCCCGCATCTATACAAGAAGATTAATATTACACATTTCAAAGTTACATAACTTATGAAAAAAATGCGATAAAAAGTTCGATCTAATAATACTAACTTAGATACGTTATTCAATATCATACCAAAGCTCACCGCTTAAGATTTTTTTTGGATATTTATTTATAAATTAACGGACTAAAGTCCAATTACAAAAAAATACACATAAAACACGAAATGAAAAAAAGAGCAACAGAGAAGGAATAGCATATACATAATAATAAATGTAGCGATGACAAAAATAAGGCAAAATAAACATAAGAGAGAACATTCAAGCCATGGTCTAGTCAAAGTTTTGGCAGAGTCGTAAAGAATGACGAAAATCATTTAGACTGCTACCAAAAATTATCATGGCTTGAGTTAACAAGTCTTGTCATTCTGGAAATTGGAGTATTATACCCATAATTAGTATTGTGATGATTGAGGAACAGCAATTCATTGTTTCTGAGTCTACGGCAAGGAATGTTGAACTGGATAAGTTGCAACAGAGAAGGTGAGTCAATAAAACAATTAATAATTTTGTAAATGAAAATTAAATCAAAGTCTTTCCTGCATTTTTCTAATGAAGACATTTTCAATAATTGTTCAATTTCATCATATGAATAATGGCCTCTTTCTCGCCCTAATCTCCATGCAATACCGCGTAAGAAGCGATGTTGTACGGATTCAATCTGATGTACAAATATGATATACTCGTACAAATAGACTTTCTGTTACTATGCAATCCACAATGGAAATAGTGTAAAAAATGTGCAATAAGCGCGCCATTTTACTAAATAGAAACAAATTATCGTAAAATATACAGTGAATTATTTCTGGGGTAGGAACCCCACCGAGAATCGAGAGCCAGGTACGGCAGTGATTGGTATCGGCTCAGGCGAGGTGGCTCTACCCACCAACCTGCTCACACGGAAAAGATTTATTAATTTGCCACATAACCGACCGGTAAATTAATTCAAAGTTAATTTCATTTTTAATCTAAAGTGACAGGGTGTTGTTCTTACCTGCAAGATTTTGTCATTTTTTAGCTAATGGTAAATACTACTAGGCTTCCCATATAAATGTTTGTTATATTTAATTTTGGGTGGGTTTTGTTTCAGAAGACATATATCGGTATCACTGATGTGATGGTTTCTACCCTTGACTTTAAGCCCTATTGTTGCGTTTTTTAGAGCAGTAGTGCTATTTACTCCTTGGTTGAAATATATTTTTAGACCTGTGGGTCACCGTAGTCATGGTCGAAAGTGATTATTTTAATAGCAATTATAAGTCCGGTAGATTGTCGTAGTCATGGTAAAAGTGAATCGTCATTGTTAGACCATTGTTTCATCGTAGTCATTATTTGTCCGGTTGATCATTGAACATTTATTTATTTAATTAATTATATACGCCCTTATTGGCTATTACATAATTGTGTTATACATAATATAAAATAAAAAGTGACATAAAAATAGCATTAAGTAAAACCAAAAAGCACACAAAAACATAAGTAAGTTAATAGAAATATAATAATGCAATAAATTAACAATAATATTTTTGAAATAGGTATGCTATTATAGCCTTCTTGTAACTAGATTCAGTGCAGTTGAATAGATCTACTATTTCAGCGAAAGAATTACCCACTAATTAATTCACTAGTCAATTATGATTTATAATTGGGTCGATGTGTATTTATTTTCAAATTTCACGAGTGAGATTTTTTGCCAACAATATAATTAACGGATACAGTAGATAGATAGCTAAGGCCCAGTTGTTTCACAGAACTTGAAGGATCCTTTAAAATATTTGATTGTGACGAACTTCTTTTCAGTGAATGTGATGTGACGTGAATTGGGTTGTTTCAGAAAGAAAATGATGTTCGTTACATTTGAAAATTCAATTGAATATGACCAGTATAAACGGACATTTATTCCAGAGAATTTGAATAAGATTGATTTTACGCTGGCCACACTGACCAGTTGTCCATGGAATATTAAATATGTCAGATATTGACCGCTATTTCTGGTTTGACAGTGAGCTTTATTTTTGTGCGTATTCACTTAATTACGTGTTTATATACACATGGTAACAACCAATCGCATTAATGTTTAATTATTGTGTGTTTTAGATAACCCTGTATTCAGGAAATAACCTAAAAACTGACGCGAGCCCCACGGAATTAATTCAATGGCTTGGAAATCTATAACAAATACAAGCTATATACTTCGTGCGAGAGAGGTTTGTTGCATATAAATACTTGGAATTTGTTATTTAGCTTGCATTATCTATTTAATTTGTATGCTTACAAACGTGAAACCAACAAATATCCCTAACATAATTGTAAATTACCCTGAACACAGTATTATTTTAGTCAAGTTTGTATCAAGTGTCTTTGTTGTTTGGCTGCCCCGATTATTTTTTAAGTGAATTAATAAATGTATAATTGATTATTTTGTATGGATATATAATATTATTACTTCTTCTAGAATGGTCGCAAGGAAGTCCATGAGAGGAGTGCAAACACTGCCTACTGGAGGAAGGAATGAAACAGATTTAATGCAATTGGCAATACTGTGTTTTAGAAAACAGTGAAAGAAGAATCCCACAGTTGATCTGCTGTAACAATAGTTTTAATTTATAAGCTTTTAACCATCAACTGTGAACCATTTTAGTGCGTTTCCTTGTTAGAATTTATAATAACGTCAGTACAATTATCACAAAAAATGTTGTTATTGTATTAATTTTCAAGTTATCTCCATGCAAAGGATTTCAAGTGGACTTAAGACTTACTAGAGTGGAGTAAAGCCAGTTGTTTTACCAATCATCAAATGTAACATTTTTATTAAATTCCCAATTAAACATACACGTGAAATGAATTGACGGTTTTCCTCCATAAGGAAAGTATTATATACTAGTCAATCTAGTATTTTATTTGTATGGCAGATTGTCCATCATCTACCCAGTCCTGCTGAAATATATACTCAAATAAAATAGAGTTATAATCTAACAATATCTGTCTGTGTGTGTTATAGCTATATAGAAAAATCACCACCTCAAATTAATTGGATGTGATTTGCAGCCATGTTTTACTTCTAATTTAAATAAAGACAATATTGAAAACAAAAAGCTTTTCATTATAAATACATTTTACCTGTACCTCTCTTTAGCTCATAAAATAGTAGTTTTTTAAAGGAACGTGTTTTTATCATCATAGCAGTTGCAGGTGACTAGGTTTGTATGTATACGGTAAGTCAGTTGGAGAGCACCAGTTGCCAGACTATGGAAGGTTCAACCAATCTAGCTGACACATCTGTGTTAGTCAATTACATCAATGTAAGATTGTCACTCGCGCAGAGATCAGCTAAGGATGATGGTGCGAGCCAGCTCGTGCAGAACCTTTTACACCGTAAGACTAATTTTCAACTGATATATTTGTGATTTGACGTTGAATGTGTTCGGTAAACTATACATATGTGAACTAGCATGCAAACTGTCGCAGTAGCCTAATATAAGTACTAAAGCTTAGAAAGACACTTTAGATTTTAGATAATTGTCATTTATAAATTGAACTGCCAACGGTATTGCCAAAGTTGTAAAGATTATAATATATGTTGCTTGTAATACAGGTGTATGATAATTTGTTTTCATATCATTCATAAATTCAGTTTCCCATAGCTTATATATGACAGAAAACTGTATATGTAATTATCTTTACAACATGTGAAGTTTTGGTGAGCAATATTATGTTATGTCATGAACAAAAATCATGTGTATGTACATACATTATGTTTGCACATAAAATAGATCAAACTTTCTTGATAATAGATTCCAGTATACTTGGATGTCGATGTTTCTATACGATTTTAAATGACAGAAACCAACTATTTTTAACAATCGTATATTCTAAAAAGGGTTTCCAAACATTTTCTCATAAAACCGTTAACTTCGGAAGTTTAAATCGTCGGGTTTTAATTGAGTCAAATGTCAAAATTGTAATAATAATAACATTTGCCCTCAAGTTTGAAGATGTCCGCCATTTTTTTTTTGACATTTCCATTTCAAATATTTGACGATCCGTCAGCGCCGTTAACCGATCGATTTCGGGCGGTCAGGAAATCTGAAGCTTTCGTCAAATTCCCGCGTTGATGAGTGGTGAAACAACCGAATTTTTGAAAAATCACGCTGATGGGCGATTTGACGAGAATGTTACATTTGAATTTTTCCGAAACAACTGGGCCTTAATGTACAATTTGAATATAGACCACCAATCAGAATTCGTTAAGCCGTTGCTAGATAATGTTATGTAAGAAGATCATTATAGTAGAGTTATCGCTGACTTCTTTTATTCTATTTCCATCTACCTAGTCCTACTAACTCCATTTAGAAGCCGTAAAAACCCGACTGAGCATGATCATAAATTTGAAGAATGGTTGTTGTGGGAATGACTTATGTCTGGATACAGAAGTGTAAACACGAACACAAAAAGCCAGAGTGATAGTCATTCAAATGGAGAGTTTCCTGTGCGACAATGTATGTACTACAATTGTGATGATGAAAAGTCGTCATATTTTGTGTCCAATTCTTAATAAAACGTTTACTCAGGCTGAAGGTTTTTGATATATTTTGAAGAATGTTATATGACGTAGCGCCATTTTTGTGAAATAACACCTCAAGGGCGCTGTGAGCAAACGAAAAAATATTATTTCAAATTGCAGAACTTTCATATATTGTACTGCTTTGTTAGTTAAACAGAAACTGTTAATATAATTTTAACAATATTCAAAGAAAATAAAAATAATATCGGTCGCAACCTTATTTATATTTATTTTTGTGTCTCCTTCTGTTTTATATTCTTTGAGTATGATCAATATTGTTTCTATAATTAGTTTAAAAATAAAGCTTTAATAAGTTAATTCTAATTAAAAATACAAATATCAGGTTATGACCGAGATTCAAAGTCGGGACCTCTACTTTATCCGTGATTATTATTCTGCCAACTGTACTACCTTAGTCAATGCATCCTCCGTCATTTTTATGATGTATTTAAATATATATATTTATAAATATATATATTTAAATATATATTTTTTTTTTTCGAAGGAAGCAAAAACTTGGGGGTGTGACATTGTATATTAAATAAAACAATAAACTTTGTAAAACACCACTTTAGAGTTAATCACCAACCAGGTTGGTGATTAACTCTAATAAAGTGGTGTTTTTACAAAGTTTATTGTTTTATTTAATATAAATATATATATACATATATTTTGAAGATTGTAAATATTCTTTCAATAATCAATATTGCAATAAAGCGAAAAGTTTAAAAAAATTAATTAAATTTTAATAATGAATTAGAGATTTTTCAAAATGTCAAAGATCCTCCCTAAACAAAATCGGATACTAGATTTGGATATACATTTGCTCGCGATTATAAAAGATGGATGTCCAATATCAGAATAGTGTAAAGTGAGGAAAAAATATGAATAGTTTTCAAGCAGTGTGAGATTGTTAAAAATGTCGGTGAACGTACCTAGTTCAGTCGGTAGAAGTCCCGAGTTCGTGTTTCGATCTTACCTATTTATTTTTATTTTTACCTGTTTCTTGTATTGTATGTTTCTTTTTCTAATTTCATATTAATAGAAGAATTGTTAATATTATTTCAAAACCTATTAAAGCACAATGATGCGAAAAAAACCTTAAATAATTACAACTATCTATCTTTATAGTTCTTGTTCTTGTAAGACTTAATTTAAGAAATTCAAAACGTACGAAATTAAAAAAAAATAGTAACGATATAATCAATTTTTTTTTAATTTTAAAAAATAATCGAAATAAAGGAAAGAGTACAATATCCCTCCCAATAAGTATTTGGAAAACCGCCACGAACTTACGCAGCAACCCATTTATGACGAAAGATAGGGTTGAAGAAAAACGTGAAATCAGAAGACGAGAGATGAATAGCTGTCCTTTCATCCTACGTGACTCAGAAGGTCGCGATATATCCAAAGCGGCTGTCGCCAACCTCCGCTAGGCGGGGGCACTAAGAGCAGAAATAAGCATTTTAAATAACCTGCTCAGGCAGATATGAATTCTTTAAAGGTACGTTGAGAATTGTGGTATTCATGTTTTTCGGAATTCAAAAAAAAAACAGAGCATGTACTTGAATTCCCAATCTTCAGGCCGAGGCAACTCCATTCCAGCCACGTCACTTTAGATTGCACGACTGAAAGGATTCTGACGCGTTTACACAGAATAAATATCTGTTTTTCTGTACCTCTATTCACAATTTCGTGCAAATATGGATTGAAATTTTCTGTTCCACGATCCATTATTTATTCAAGAAACGATATTTCACTCTCAAATAATGCTCCTTCTGTGCCATGTAATTTATTGCTAATACACCGAAGTGAAGCGAGGAGAAAAAATAAATCGTTACTCAACCTGTTGGTGATCGTTAAATTTACTGTAGTACGCTGGAATTGCTAACGTATTATTCCCAGCCAACGTGCTCTTCGGTATTGTTGAGGAAATTCAGCGTTTTGGATTTTAATATTACGACCACTTCCGTAGGTAGGTAGCTTCAAATAAAATAAGCTTTAACGATTCATTCGATTCCAACTCTTCATCCTGTTTTTAAAATAGTTATTGATAATTCTGTTTGTATTGTGTTTAAAGAATATTTATAAATAAATTAACATCATCGACACAATGAAAACTACTCGAAATATTTTTCTCAGCTAGAAATTTTTTCTATATTTCCAGTCATGTGAAATGCAAATTAAGTCTTTCCAGTATTTTCTTTGATTTATTACTGACAGTTTCATTGATTCTCTAAGATTACAATAGAAATAAATAAACTCTTACAATACATTTAAATTTGCCTCCCGCTTTTCTTTTCCGCGAAAGGTACCTACCCAAATTTAACGAAAACCAATTAAGTGTCTTTTCTTTTTTCAAACAGAAAATTTGCTTTGCCAATTTGGGTACCTATGGCTTTTACAAAAAATCGTTACTAGGCTGACATTGAAAACGTCTTGACAACCAATTGGAGTAAATGCTATACTTCCTCTATTTTACAATTCGGCCGCCCACCGAACTTCCAGAACTCACACTTTTAATATTATTTTTAAAAAGGCATTAAATAAATTTAACAATACGCGCGCTTCGATACTTGAACCTTATTGTACCTTTCTAAATACGTTACAGTGTGATTCTATGAGACAAAAATAATATCACTTTCGCGCGGATTTCATAGACTCGAGGGAGCTAAACATTGAATATGAGTTGGTTTCATAATACACCGTAAAGACGGTTCATCGTGTTTATTGTAATGTTTATTTTTATCACATATTTATATTAGAATTGTCGAGATTTTTTTTTTATAAATCGTCTCCACATCTCACTGACACATCCATCGAGGTAAAGCTATACATGTAGTTCTATTACTTACAGTAATTTTATGTATCTGATAATTGTGCTGGTGATTTAGTGTTCAGGTTTTCTTTTGATTTAAAATAATAGAAAATACACAAGAAATTTCTGACTCAAAAAGCCAATTTTAGATCACGTTTAGGAAAAAAAAATCTTAATGACGATGCTCCTAGCTATCTTAAAGCAAATCTTTACTATTCAGATGGTTACTATACATCAATACAGGTCAAAATCTATCTATCTCGTGTAGTTACGAGTTATTATTAATTCTTTATAAAAAATATTTATTTGTATTTTTTGTGATAATAATTAATGTAAGTTAGTAATCATAATTCATAAATTTACATTATTACTCTCAATAATAATTTTAATACTTATTAAGACTTATTATTTCTAACTTGTATCTTATTTTCAATGACATTTTTTGACCTGAAGATATATTTCTTGAACTATCACTTTTCTTAGCGACGGCTTAAAATCCAATCATCAACTCTGATTTAATACAGACCTTCACAAAACATTTTATTTCTTTGAAATTCACTCTAAACCTTCCGACAGAAAATAAAAGATTATTTGACTTTTTGCGGAAGCTGCAAAAAACATACAATAAATGCGAATTAGTTGCACTAGAATTTCTCGAACACATCTTTTAATACTACTCGAAAAAACAAAACATTGAAACAGAATAAAAAACGCTCCCGCAGATTGTGATTATAAAAAAAAACCTAATAATTAAA